>APFE031019956.1:114842-148089 GCA_000404065.3 Pinus taeda
TAATTTGTCCTTGATTAAAATTGAAGAATTAAAATTTGATTTATCTCACAGCTGTTTGAAAAATAATTAATTAATTCATCTTGAGTTAATTAGTTGGAGAAATTCAAACATGAAGTCTTTGTGAAGTCATGCAATAGTTATCCCTTTGATTGAGGAAGTTATCCCTAAATTAAGGAGATAAGGATGAGTTGTATTTGAGTTGTAATTAGTTATCTTAGTTAACTGAGTTAAGTTAAGTTAGATTAGTTCCAAACAGTTTGTGGAACTAATTGTGAGTTCAGTCAATTAATGCACACATGCATGAAACTAGTGTACTCTAGATAACTAAATATTCTCTCATAAATAACTCATGCATGTCAGTTCAGAAAAAGACCCAGTTGAGATTAAAGGCAGGGACATTGTACTATCATTTGCTAGAATTTTCCTATAAGAAAATCTCTTGCTTGCAGAAGGAATTCATTCCTTGAGATTTGCACAGTTTTGCAATGTGTTGGAGTAGTGTATGAGATCAGTGTCACACAAGGTTATAGTTGGATAACCTAGGGAAAACAATGCAACGAAATAGGAGGCTTGGAGGACAGATGGAAAGGCATATGAGTTGTCTAGTCTGTCTATGAGCAGTGAGAGGGATTGTACAAAGAGCTAGATAGCTATGAGAGCTAAATCTTTGTGTAATCCTGAGATATTTCCACTTGTATGATAATATAGATAGCGGGGTTTTTAGCTGATGATTTCCCCAGAGTATTCTTCTGTGTTTCATGTGTGATTGGTTCTTCTTCTCTGTTATATGTGTTTTGTTTGATCTTACTCAATTCGATTAAGCTTCCGTAAGTTTGATTGTAGAAGTAGATTAAGTATTTTTCTTTAGTACATTGCATAATCAAATTAATCTACAATGAGAATTTATACATGGTATCGGAGCCAAGTTGATCAGAGCTATGAACAACATATTGAGAAGGGACCAATTCGAAATTTGAAGCTCTTGATTGCAGGTACAAAATTGAATTCTTATCACAACTCAAAGTTCACCAATGGCATTCAATGGCTCGAGACTCGAGTATGCACTTGATGGCAGCTCGAATTATATAGCATGGAAGGATCGCATGGAAGCAGTATTAGAAGACAATGGTTTGAAGGATTTCATTGATCAAGGAATCCCCAAGCTAGTAGCAACTAATGCCCAAGAATTGGCAGAATGGAATAAGTGTGTGGCAAAGGCGAGGAGGATTCTTATGGAGGGAGTTTGAGACCATATTGTCTCAAATCTCCATGGGAAGGAGACTCTGTTCTCAATTTGGAAGACATTGAAGGACCTATATCAGAACAGTAGTGATAGAGGAAACTGGCGCTCAAGGAAAAGCTTCAGAAAATCAAGTGTGAAAAGGGCGACACTATTTCTACATATCTGAACAAGCTCACCACCTACAGAGATGAGCTTGGAAGTGTAGGAATAACAAAAATCGATGATGATATGGTGATTCTTGCTCTCCTCGGTCTTCCTAAGAGCTGGCATAGCTACTAGGACTCAGTGAATGGAAGAGAGAAACTACCGTATTGGGAACGACTGTGGTCGGATTTGATCCAGGAGGAGATTAGGAGGAGCACCAGAGATGGTTCTTCACCTAAGCATGATGATGAAGAAAATATAGCCTTAGCCAGTAAGGCAAGGAAAGGGAAAGGGAAGGCTTCCCATTCCAAATCGAGTTCTTCTCATGGTGGGAAGAAGATTGACAAATCTAAAATTAGATGCCTCAATTGTCATGACATGGGCCATTATGTAACTAATTTTCCATTGAAGAAATCCAAGAAGGGATCCTCCAAAGGATCAGAAGGTGAGGCACTAGCCTCTCAGTCCGAATTGGATTTTACCCTCATCGCATGTATGGTTTCATCGATGGTGGGTTGTGTTTGGTACCTGGACAGTGGAGCCTCATTCCACATGACCGATGATAAGAGTTTATTCAGTACCTTGGAGGAGAAAGACCTCAAGATGCGCATAGAGATGGGTGATGATGGATCAAGGGAGATGTGTGGTGGGGATCACTTTTGGAGGCTAGCGGTCGTGGTGAGAGCGGAACATGTCTGGGCCATTGGATCTTCTGGATGGCAGATCGGATGGTTATCAGGTGGAAGAGATGCATGGACAATAACACGTAGGGTGCTTTAGTTTAAGTGAAAATATCTTTTATTAGGCAGACATCGGACGGTAAGCGGAAAATGTCAGAAATTGCCCGATGCCATTCAATGGATGACACATAGCGGTGGGGAAAGAGAAAAACCGCCCTCATTGGGTGGGTAATTTTCGTGCTTGTTGTCTGTACGATATGGGTGCTCACCATTAGATCTGGTGAGGTTGATCTAACGATGGAGAATGATCGGACATGATGCATTGATCGAGAGGAATGTGGGTCATTGGATTGGTGGGAAAAGATCAACGACAGAGGGAGGTGGAATTACGAGGTGCACTCGAGAGCTGTGTTGATGGCGCGTAAGGCGAATGGGTAAGGTTTTATGGGGGGTTTTTACTAATTTGCTTGGGGCTAAGATTAAAGAGGGTTTTGTCGGGGTATGAAGGTTAATATAGGAAAATGGGTAGAGTGTGAGCAGGGTAAAAGAAGAACGGGAATGATGGCCCATGTCGGACCCCTTTAAGAACAGCGAAGCAGACCGAGCCTTTCCTTCTGTTATCTCAAAATCAAGCACTGGAAGGCTGCAGACCAGGCTAATTTCAAGTAACTATTTCAAACCAGACTTTGGCTAAAGCTTAGCCTCTTTAGCCTGAGAGGGCTCTCTCAAAGGTTATTAATGTTGACCTATGACAAGATGGCTAACTCTTATAAGACACAATGAACAAGTATGCTGGCTGGACAAAATATTAAATTGATTCCCATTGGGCTTATGGAGTCACTCATACCTCAGTAAACAACAACACTATCTTTTCATAGAAATCAGGGCACTTAACATCTAAATGTTCAAACATAACTCACCTGAAACCACAGTTTGCAAAGGCATACAGGAAGTCAGAGCATGATTAATGAGTTCTGAGTGATTATGTATTTGTAAAACTGTAAAAGAACATTAAAGAAATATACCATCACACATTTGAACAAGAAGATCCATTGTGAATCCTGAGAAGGAAAGCAGTCATTTGTATTACTGAACTTTTGTTTATACATAAGCCAAAACAGTCCTCTGTTTTTATAAAAATATCCAACCCTCATTACATTTCTGTCTCAGCTATATATAGAGCTCTTATTCTAACTGATCGAGATTCCTCCTCCAGCGTGAGGGGAATTCGAAAACTACTTCTATTACTAACAATTCTTAAACTCTAACTACTTTAATAAATATAACATAATGTTAACTGGAGTTTTTTTAGAGATCTAAATCAATTATAAATCTAACTCCATATTACATGCATAATGGCCTTAATTAAGATGATTCCTTTCTTTGACATCTGGTTCTCTTTCAGTTTGGCAGAGATGGGTGTTTAATGCTCCATGTTGACCTTGAACGCTGTACCTTCTCCACTGTCCGGAAAAATTGGGAGCCTATCCTTGCTTCTCGGCTTTATGGTCTTCAAATCTTCATGAGTCGATTTTTAATTGTTATCCCTCAAAATATGACGGTGGCCACGTTGTGATGTGCTGTCCACTGTTATGAAACTTGTTTTGATGATGTGCCATCCACTATTTTGAAAACCAAAGGGAAAACGCATTCAAGCTATCTGAAGCGTGCTTCAATTCTCTTATGATATGACAACATGCCATTCTTTTATTCAAATCCTTTATTTCCACTTGTGCTATTCTGATTGGCTATTGTAACTTCAGGTGTTCTCGTTGTATACAACTGTCCTTCAAAATTTCCCGCTTCAACTTCAAAACTGCTTCATTGCACTTTAATTTTGTAGCTACAACATTTTCGTAGCGTGCTACGAAACTGCTGAGCACTCATCATGTTCAGCAGTTTTTAAAATACAACATACAAAAGGACTCGATAAGGCAACTTCTACTGTGAGTTCCAAAAACTCTTGCCCCATACACAACCTGAATGAAAATAAACTATTACCACCGCCTCACTAAAGACGACAGAAGCTCAAAAAGTTCTAGCGGGCTGCCTTTCTTGTAAATCTCTCGTTTCTTTCTGCTCTGCTCATCATTAAGAAATAGAGCAGTGAACATTGCTCTCCATCCAACAAGCAAAACAAAAGTACCACCCAATGAGACCAATATAAATGCTGATGCCGGAAAATGACCAGCTTGAACTCCTCTAATGGCCAGCCTTAGCGGAATACCCACAACCCAGGACTTGGTTGCAGCAAACACAGCTTTCATGACACCATTGATTCCCAAACCTTCAGATTCAAAGCCACCAAGGAAATATGCACCCAGCAGCCATCCTGCAATAAAAGGATCAGCAGTATGAAGTGTCTCCCAGTCTAAGACTGGCATGCCATGGCTTAGCCTTCCGATGACAGAAAATGTCAACAATGCCAGAACATCACCCGCTACCAGAATAACAACTTGCCTCCAATATGGCCGAGGAATATCGAATTTGTCGAATTTAATGACTCCCTCGACGGGCAATCCATCCTCCTCAACTGGAACAGTCTGTAAAGGCTTCTCCTCTTTGGTGACAGGGCGCCTCTGAGCGGATACTTCACCATCCACCACTGCCCTGACTATTCCGTTAATTCTGGTGGAATTTTGCCTGCTAATAGATACAGAACCTGTTCTAAATTTTGTAGTGGGTAACCTCTGAGCTTCCTCGTATACTAAATTTCCCATTTTCTGTATTATATTTTGCTCTGCAGACTCTTGAATCAAACTGTGATATTCTTTCGTGAGGACTGAAAAGAAAACGCTAGCGCATAACGAATATATATTGACACAGTCTCTTTCCCAAATCTATACTTTCCACCTGTCCGCTGCTAGTTTTGCATGAATAGGTTCTAATGCTGAAGACAACTCTTTCTGACGAGGCAAATGTGGTATTGAACATGTGTTTACCTGATTTTTGTACACATTCACATGAATTGTATTTGAAATTTTGGAGCTCACTTCATTGCTCTTGTGTTGAATACCGACAATAAAAGGAACAGGTGCCTCCAGGAAGTCGAGCATTGCTTTTGGTAAAACAGGAAGTAATAAACTCTCCCACTCAAATGGGCAAATCATTGGAATAAGTGACAACACAACTGAAGATGGAATGCCCAGATTTGGACATATAACAACTATCTGCTTCTCTAGCAAGGTTCTAGCAAGTAAAGCCAGCAAACTTTCAAGGGAGAGAGACTTGCAAATTGTGGCTACAGTCCATGTGGATAGTGCCAAATCTTCTTCCGCGGCAGCTAATGCAGCATTAGTCTCAGCAATTTCCAAGCTTGTTTTGCAGGAGGGGGCATGACAAATCCTTCCACCCATCAGTTTTAGAGCCAACTCCCCGGGTCTGTGATAATTCAATGATGGTAAATGTTCAAGAGGCTGAAATGCAATATTTGTTCTTCTTGTAGCCAAAGGAAGAGAATGGTAACCACAAATAATCTGCAAAAGCTCATTATTATGAGTCTTCACTCATTTCATTATTCCCTCAGTCCCAAAGCTGTTTTCTTTCCCAGAAACAGAAACCTCATCAACATCATCTTCTTCTGAGCTACGGATTGAACTGTAAATGGATTCAGAACTCCCGATACGCTGAATTGCACGACTTGAAGATGGTGTTTGGCTATCACATGACTGTTGACCATCACCAATACAATCATAAACCTTGTCAAAGCTATCACGAGGCCCATGAAACTCTCATCTTGAGTGACTCTGCCAATTTATTGTGGCAGGATCTGAATGTGGTTGAGCATCAACATTTGATATGACTGGAATTCTAGGGGTCCTAATCTCTGTTGCCGCTAAGGTTGCTTCCAGCCTTGAAACAGCCAGCTCCATAAAGAAAGTGTGAAAAGCACCAGCTACAGCCAGTCGAACCGTCATCCGTGCTTTGAATGACTTAGCCTTCGCCTCTACTATTTCCCCTCCTTTCATTCCCCCTGAAACTGCATAGTTTCCAGGACAAAGGTAATTCGCGATCTGCACTCTATTCTCATCATTAACTTCCTCATTAGTGGCATCGCAGAGCATTTGAACCTTCTCTGCATCAAAACCAATAACACTGACCATGGCACTTTGAGCTGCATCTGATGCTTCTTGCATTGCTTCGCCTCTGAGCTTGACAAGCTTGAGCCCGTCCTCAAAGCTGAAGGAACTAGCAAATGCAAGCGCTGTATACTCGCCCAGGCTTAGCCCACATGCCACATCGACAGAATCAATTATATCTTGGCCTCCATTACGAGCTCGCAATATCTCAACTGCAGCCAAGCTTGTCACATATATTGCAGGCCGACTTATAACTGTTGAGTCTAGTTTCTCCTTGGGTCCATTAAGACACAAATCTAGAAGATCATACCCCAGTATCTCATTTGCTTTTGTAAATAGAAGAGCAGCAGCAGGCAGGCTTTGTGAATCCTTACCCATTCCCACAGCTTGTGCACCCTGGCCAGGAAAGAGGAAAGCCGAGGTAGGTTTGTAGTCTGCAAATAGAGCATCACCAGTGGATGTGAATGTCTCTGTACCCACACTTGTATTGGAACTCAATTCAGCATCCTTTCCAAAAATGGATGCGGCTAGAGCCTCATCAATAATCACCATTTCCCATTGCACCTCAACCAAGCTCACACCATGAATACTAAATGTATCAAAACTCGAAAGAACTAATTCAACACCACTAGTTTCTAATTTCCCTAGAACATGTTCTCTGTTTGCACCATGATAAATAGCAACATTGAATGTTCCCCATTCATGAAACTCATTTTCCCAATTACGAAGAACAGATGTAGGACAAACAATCAGTATTATTTTTCTATTCTCTATATGCTTCCGGTTTGTCTTCTCTGTAGACAATGCAACAACAATATCATTAGATTCTGTATCTCTTTCGAGCACGGCAACAAAAAATGAAATGGTTTGAATAGTTTTCCCGAGTCCCTTGCTATGTGATTTTGTCAGTGATAACAGTGGCTCCACTTGGGATAGTGTGCCCTTGTGGTACACTAAGAACTTGTAGGTCCAGTGTTTTGTCCTTTTTATAACAAACATGGATTTTCTTGACAAACATCCCCTTCAAGCTTCTTGGGCCTTCACCTCGGACTTAAGCTTGATGATCACTGTAGGAGAAAGGAATCTACATCTACTTAAAAAAAAATGCTCAGTCAACCTTGAGCTTATTTGCATTTTCCTACCTACCTACCCTATCCATTTCAAACCTCTTTCAGCTCAATCAATGTGAAATTTCCAATGTAGCCAATCATTTGTCTTATCTAATATTGGAGTTTTTTTACTGCATCGGAGTTCAGAGCCACTATGATATTGCGATGACCACTGCCACTGAACTTGCCTCTGATCTTCATAGAAAAGCTGAAACACTGGAGAGTAAAACTCTCCCATGTATTCAACTATAGGATCCCATAATACATGATCAGCTTGATGATTCTTGTAACTTTCTGGCTGTGCAAACTGATCTTCAATAACAATGTATTTTTCCTCAATCATGAAAGAGAAAGGAAACAACACCCTCTCCTTATGTGCTGCCATAGAAATCTTTTGAAAAGAATGATCACAACCATGAAGACTATATGATTGAATTTGACCTTGTAAACGTTCAATATCTTTCTCAATGTCTTTAGCAAATTCATCCAAAAATTTCATCTTATCTTCTGTCTTGCACTCAAATGATTTTAAAAATGAAGACAAGGACAAAGAAAAAATTTCATCTATTCCTTCGTTAATATGATCCTCATTCCATTGTTTAAAACTTTGAACTGAAGGAGAGTTTGCCACCACATCTGATCTATCCATCCATTCATCCAAAAACATATACCAAAAGTCTTGAAATGACTTAATGGATTTGGCAGGAAAGCTTTCAATCCACCTTTTACATTTCCCTTGAAATGAATCATAGAACAACATAATGCAAACACCCTCGTGTTTAACTCTAAGAAGCTCGGTAAAATCACAGAAATCTGATATATGCTTCACAGTTAAACTCAAATATTCTCCATTGAATTTTGGACCATTCCTTAGAAAATATGCATCCTTGGGAAAATGATTTGGGAAACCATGAATTCCTAAAAAATTTATGCATGCATACCTTGAAATAAGAATGGTAGCATCTGGGTCCTCCATAACTCAAGTGGAATCACCATGAACCTATGAATTTCGAATTCTTCAACAATGGAGTCGCCAAGGTAGATTTGCAGCCTCGAAAATTCTCCTGAGCTCCTGCTACCCTCAGAAGTTCAGTCTCATATTTTTCGGGAATGAGTAATCTTCAGACTCCCGGCAGACGCACCAAAATGTTATCTCAAAATCAAGCACTGGAAGGCTGCAGACCAGGCTAATTTCAAGTAACTATTTCAAACCAGACTTTGGCTAAAGCTTAGCCTCTCTAGCCTGAGAGGGCTCTCTCAAAGGTTATTAATGTTGACCTATGACAAGATGGGTAACTCTTATAAGACACAATGAAAAAGTATGCTGGCTGGACAAAATATTAAATTGATTCCCATTGGGCTTATGGAGTCACTCATACCTCAGTAAACAACAACACTATCTTTTCATAGAAATCAGGGCACTTAACATCTAAATGTTCAAACATAACTCACGTGAAACCACAGTTTGCAAAGGCATACAGGAAGCCAGAGCATGATCAATGAGTTCTGAGTGATTATGCATTTGTAAAACTGTAGAAGAACATTAAAGAAATATACCATCACACATTTGAACAAGAAGATCCATTGTGAATCCTGAGAAGGAAAGCAGTCATTTGTATTACTGAACTTTTGTTTATACATAAGCCAAAACAATCCTCTGTTTTTATAAAAATATCCAACCCTCATTACATTTCTGTCTCAGCTATATATAGAGCTCTTATTCTAACTGATCGAGATTCCTCCTCCAGCGTGAGAGGAATTCTAAAACTACTTCTATTACTAACAATTCTTAAACTCTAACTACTTTAATAAATATAACATAATGTTAACTGGAGTTTTTTTAGAGATCTAAATCAATTATAACTCTAACTCCATATTACATGCATAATGGCCTTAATTAAGATGATTCCTTTCTTTGACATCTGGTTCTCTTTTAGTTTGGCGGAGATGGGTGTTTAATGCTCCATGTTGACCTTGAACGCTGTACCTTCTCCACTGTCCGGAAAAGTTGGGAGCCTATCCTTGCTTCTCGGCTTTATGGTCTTCAAATCTTCATGAGTCGATTTTTAATTGTTATCCCTCAAAATATGACGGTGGCCACGTTGTGATGTGTTGTCCACTGTTATGAAACTTGTTTTGATGATGTGCCATCCACTATTTTGAAAACCAAAGGGAAAACGCATTCAAGCTGTCTGAAGCATGCTTCAATTCTCTTATGATATGACAACATGCCATTTTTTGATTCAAATCCTTTATTTCCACTTGTGCTATTCTGATTGGTTGTTGTAACTTCAGGTGTTCTCGTTGTATACAACTGTCCTTCAAAATTTCCCGCTTCAACTTCAAAACTGCTTCAATGCACTTTAATTTTGCAGCTACAGTAGTTTCGTAGCGCGCTACGAAACTGCTGAGCAGTCATCATGTTCAACAGTTTTTAAAATACAACATACAAAAGGACTCGACAAGGCAACTTCTACTGTGAGTTCCAAAAACTCTTGCCCCATACACAACCTGAATGAAAATAAACTATTACCACCACCTCACTAAAGACGACAGAAGCTCAAAAAGTTCTAGCGGGCTGCCTTTCTTGTAAATCTCCTGTTTCTTTCTGCTCTGCT
This sequence comes from Pinus taeda, assembly GCA_000404065.3. Classification (NCBI taxonomy): domain Eukaryota; kingdom Viridiplantae; phylum Streptophyta; class Pinopsida; order Pinales; family Pinaceae; genus Pinus; species Pinus taeda. Next base: position 124,716 of record APFE031019956.1, read on the forward strand.
CATCATTAAGAAACAGAGCAGTGAACACTGCTCTCCATCCAACAAGCAAAACAAAAGTACCACCCAATGAGACCAATATAAATGCTGATGCCGGAAAATGACCAGCTTGAACTCCTCTGATGGCCAGCCTTAGCGGAATACCCACAACCCAGGACTTGGTTGCAGCAAACACAGCTTTCATGACACCATTGATTCCCAAACCTTCAGATTCAAAGCCACCAAGGAAATATGCACCCAGCAGCCATCCTGCAATAAAAGGATCAACAGTATGAAGTGTCTCCCAGTCTAAGACTAGCATGCCATGGCTTAGCCTTCCGATGACAGAAAATGTCAACAATGCCAGAACATCACTCGCTACCAGAATAACAACTTGCCTCCAATATGGCCGAGGGATATCGAATTTGTCGAATTTAATGACTCCCTCGATGGGCACTCCATCCTCCTCAACTGGAACAGTCTATAAAGGCTTCTCCTCTTTGGCAACAGGGCGCCTCTGAGTGGATACTTCACCATCCACCACTGCCTTGACTATTCCGTTAATTCTGGTGGAATTTTGCCTGCTAATAGATACAGAACTTGCTCTAAATTTTGTAGTGGGTAACCTCTGAGCTTCCTTGTATACTAAATTGCCCATTGTCTATATTATATTTTGCTCTGCAGACTCTTGAATCAAACTGTGATATTCTTTCGTGAGGACTGAAAAGAAAACGCTAGCGCATAACGAATATATATCGACACAGTCTCTTTCCCAAATCTATACTTTCCACCTGTCCGCTACTAGTTTTGCATGAATAGGTTCTAATGCTGAAGACAACTCTTTCTGACGAGGCAAATGTGGTATTAAACATGTGTTTACCTGATTTTTGTACACATTCACATGAATTGTATTTGAAATTTTGGAGCTCACTTCATTGCTCTTGTGTTGAATACCGACAATAAAAGGAACAGGTGCCTCCAGGAAGTCGAGCATTGCTTTTGGTAAAACAGGAAGTAATAAACTTTGCCACTCAAATGGGCGAATCATTGGAATAAGTGACAGCACAACTGAAGATGGAATGCCCAAATTTGGACATATAACAACTATCTGCTTCTCTAGCAAGGTTCCAACAAGTAAAGCCAGCAAACTTTCAAGGGAGAGAGACCTGCAAACTGTGGCTACAGTCCATGTGGATAGTGCCAAAGCTTCTTCCGCAGCAGCTAATGCAACATTAGTCTCAGCAATTTCCAAGCTTGTTTTGCAGGAGGGGGCATGACAAATCCTTCCACCCATCAGTTTTAGAGCCAACTCCCCGGGTCTGTGATAATTCAATGATGGTAAATGTTCAAGAGGCTGAAATGCAATATTTGTTCTTCTTGTAGCCAAAGGAAGAGAATGGTAACCACAAATAATCTGCAAAAGCTCATTATTATGAGTCTTCGCTCATTTCATTATTCCCTCAGTCCCAAAGCTGTTTTCTTTCCCAGAAACAGAAACCTCATCAACATCATCTTCTTCTGAGCTACGGATTGAACTGTAAATGGATTCAGAACTCCTGATACGCTGAATTGCACGACTTGAAGATGGTGTTCGGCTATCACATGACTATTGACCATCGCCAATACAATCATAAACCTTGTCAAAGCTATCACGAGGCCCATGAAACTCTCATCTTGAGTGACTCCGCCAATTTATTGTGGCAGGATCTGAATGTGGTTGAGCATCAACATTTGATATGACTGGAATTCTAGGGGTCCTAATCTTTGTTGCCGCTAAGGCTGCTTCCAGCCTTGAAATAGCCAGCTCCATAAAGAAAGTGTGAAAAGCACCAGCTACAGCTAGTCGAACCGTCATCCGTGCTTTGAATGACTTAACCTTCGCCTCTACTATTTCCACTCCTTTCATTCCCCCTGAAACTGCATAGTTTCCAAGACAAAGGTAATTCGCGATCTGCACTCTATTCTCATCGTTAACTTCCTCATTAGCAGCATCGTAGAGCATTTGAACCTTCTCTGCATCAAAACCAATAACGCTGACCATGGCACTTTGAGCTGCATCTGATGCTTCTTGCATTGCTTCACCTCTGAGCTTGACAAGCTTGAGCCCGTCCTCAAAGCTGAAGGAACTAGCAAATGCAAGCGCTGTATACTCGCCCAGGCTTAGCCCACATGCCACATCGACAGAATCAATTATATCTTGGCCTCCATTACGAGCTCGCAATATCTCAACTGCAGCCAAGCTTGTCACATATATTGCAGGCCGGCTTATAACTGTTGAGTCCAGTTTCTCCTTGGGTCCATTAAGACACAAATCTAGAAGATCATACCCCAGTATCTCATTTTCTTTTGTAAATAGAAGAGCAGCAGCAGGCACGCTTTGTGAATCCTTGCCCATTCCCACAGCTTGTGCACCCTGGCCAGGAAAGAGGAAAGCTGAGGTAGGTTTGTAGTCTGCAAATAGAGAATCACCAGTGGATGTGAATGTCTTTGTATCCACACTTGTATTGGAACTCAATTCAGCATCCTTTCCAAAAATGGATGCGGCTAGAGCCTCATCTATAATCACCATGTCTCACTGCACCTCAAACAAGCTCACACCATGAATACTAAATGTATCAAAACTTGAAAGAACTAATTCAACACCACTAGTTTCTAATTTCCCTAGAACAAGTTCTCTGTTTGCACCATGATAAATAGCAACATTGAATGTTCCCCATTCATGAAACTCATTTTCCCAATTACGAAGAACAGATGTAGGACAAACAATTAGTATTATTTTTCTATTCTCTATATGCTTCCGGTTTGTCTTCTCTATAGACAATGCAGCAGCAATATCATCAGATTCTGTATCTCTTTCGAGCATGGCAGCAACAAATGCAATGGTTTGAATAGTTTTCTCGAGTCCCTTGCTATGTGATTTTGTCAGTGATAACACCTTCATCCTTTAAAAAAAAAAAAATCAGCACTGCATCTCATGGCTAACACTGGCTCCTTCTGGGGATGAAATCCTCCCTGTGAGGTTTCAAGAACCATAGACCACTACCTTTTACATAAGAAAGAAGATCATAAATATTACCTAGTAATCCATTTGGCGTGGAGTCTATCTAAGCCTACACTAAAACTTTGAAAAATAACATATTTACAATACTGAGGCCTGAAAGCCTTAAACAAAATAAACTTTCAAAAACCGCCCATTGACTGGGCCATCAAAAACAGTTTCTCCCTCCAAACTTTGCAACATGAAAATATTATTTCCCTGGACCTGAGATATGACAAATGGTCCTATCCATAGAGCATCAAATTTACCATGATTGCCTTTCTTTTCCTTCAATGCATCCCATTTGAGAACCCAATCACCAACCTAAAACTTTTCCATCTTTGCCTTTTTTTCAAAGGCTTCCGTGATTCTCCTTTGATGTATTGCAGACCTCTCAATCAGTTGATCTTTGATCTGATGAACTTCAGCCAAGTCACTTATCCTCCTTGCCATGTCACTTTCCTCGTTCTTCTCTTCTTGTAAGAATTTGGCCACAGGGAGGATCAATTGGAATTGGAAAACAACCTCAGTTCCATATACCAACTTGAATGGAGAATTCCCTGTGGACTTCTTGGTGGTGACCCTGTCAACCCACAATGCAAACTATAGTTTGGAATCCTAGCTCCGCTTGTTGTCTTCCAGCAGCTTTTTGATTATCCTTACTAGGATTTTATTGGATGATTCTGCTAGGCCATTACCTTGAGGATAATATGAGGTGGAATGCACTAGTTTAATGCCCACTGAGTCACACATGTCCACCAATTCTTTTGCCCTAAAAGCTGCTACATTGTCTGTAACCAATCTCTTTGGGCAGCTAAACCTGGTGAAAATGTTTTCTATCAAGAATTTCATGACAACTTGGTGATCAACTTTCTTAGTGGGGATGGCCTCGATACATTTGGTAAAATAATCAGTGGCTACTAAAATCCAACTATGCAGGCCACTAGAATGGGGATTAATCTCCCCTATGAAATCCAAACCCACTGCTGGAAAGGGCCACTGGTATGTATTGGCTTCAGGGGCAAAGATTTTAGTTGTTGCCTTCCTGCAAACCTCTGGCACTTGTCACAAGATTCCACAATTCTAAAAACATTAGAGAATAGAGTAGGCCAATAATACCCAGCTCTTATGATTTTGTGGGCTGTGGTTTTCCAATAATGATGTCCTCCATAGATGCTAGAATGGAACTAGTGCATAACTTCTACAGATTTCTCCTTGTCTAGACAACTTAATAGGATTCTAGCTGGGTCCTTCCAATAAAGCAGGTTCTTATTAATACAAAATTTGGCTGCTCTGAGCTTGATGGTTCTGGCTTGACTTGAGCTAAGCCCTGGAGGGACTTCTAGCTTCAACAAGAAAGGAGTTATACTAGAATACCAATCACAAGAAGCCAAATTCTCAGCTAGTGACTGGTTCTGCCTTCATTCTTTTGTTGCCTCCTCTGCTTGTTCAACCTCTGAATTTGCACCTATGTAATTTATGTCCACCAGACTACAATTTTCCTCAGCCATAAGCTTAGCCAAGCCCTGGCCTTTGATAAGCTTGGTGGGCTTTACCTCTATGCTGAACTCTATGAGTTTTGCAATCCATTTGGTCCTTCTTCCATCAACATCTGGCTGCATTAAGATATGCTTTACTGAAGTTGAAGGTACATAAGCAATTACCTTGGAGTGAAAAATGTAAATTCAGAATTCCTTTAAAGAATTTATGAGAGCATATGCTTGCTTTTCAATGAGGTCATACCTTAATTCAGCATCTCTCAAAGTCTTGCTAAAGAAGGCCATTCGGTGTTCTATGCCTTCATTATTTTTCTGCAACAAGACTGCTGCAAATGTATCATATAAAAATCCTTGGAGTAGTCTAGGCTAACTAAGGTGGGAGCTTCCATGATAGCTTTTTTTATGGCTTCAAAAGATCTCCTTGCAGCCTCTGTCCATTTCATCTCTGACCCCTTCTTTAACATGGAGGTGTTGTGCTTCACTAGTTCTGCAAAATTTGGAATAAACCTCCTCACAAAGTTAATCTTTCCCAAAAAAGATTGAATGTCCTTTTTCGATCTTGGGATGGACAATTTCTGTATTGCTTGAACCCTTTTTGGATCAATCTTAACACCTGCAGCAGAAACAATATGTCCTAAAAGCTTGCCTTCTTCTGGAGCAAACTGTGACTTCTTAGGATTTACTAAAATCCCAAACTTTTTGCATTTCAGAAACACCTTCCTCAAATGTTGCAAATGATCTTGGTGACTGCTGGAAAATATTGTTATATCATCAAGGTAAATTAGGACAAACTTGTCCCTCTCTCCCACAAATGCTATATCCATGGCCCTTTGAAAGGTAGCCCCAACATTCATCAATCAAAAAGGCATCTTAGAGTACATGAAAGTGCCCTAAGGAGTAGTGAAGGCAGTCTTTTCTTGGTACTCTTGATGTACAACAACTTGATTGTAACCTAAAAATCCATCTAAAAAAGACATGACTTTAGCTCCTGAAACTTTTTGTAGCAAATGTTCCATCTTGGGTAGAGGGTAGTTGTCTTTCTTAGAGCACTTGTTCAGATTTACGAAGGCAACACAAACCCTGATTTCCTCATTTTTCTTTCTTACTACCACCAAGTTAGCTATCCATTTTTAATACCTTAGAGGAACTATGATCTTGGTAGCCAACAATTTCTTAATTTCCTTTTCAACCGAAGGGAGCAGCAGAGGACTTATGGGTCTCAGCTTTTGCTTGAAAGGGTTAGTGTCTTTCTCCAATGGGATCTTATGTTGAATGATGTGTTTTTCATAAGTCTTAAGGTCACTGTATTCCCAGGCAAAGACATCAGCAAATTGCTTCATTAGGGTGCAGTATTTAGAACTTTAGGTAGTAGACAAGTGGGTGGACAGATTTACATACTTTGGATGATCTGGGCTCCCTATGTTATGTCTATGGACCATAGACTCATTTTATTTTTGGCCGTGTTATTGGGTACATCATTATGGTCAAACAGCTTCTCTAGAGGCACCAACCATTTAGGTATATGGTTACTAGGCAATTGTACAATGTTGTCCTGACCAATTTTGTTTCTTAGCTAGGATTGATGGCCTTCCTCCACAGTTTCATTATCTTGATCAATTTGAATTTCAGTGAATTCATCAGTGACTTGTAGAAACCTATTGACTTCATCATAATCCTCAAAAACTTTCCACAACTTGACATTATTAGGTAGAGATCGTCTATATTTCACTTGGATTTCATAAGCCAATCTAGGTGGTAAAGGAGGAACAAACATACTAGCAGACATAGCAAGGGAATCAGCAAGCTGATTCTTGACTCTAGGAATATGCGAGATACAAAAGCTACTAAAAGAATATTTGAGCCTCCATACCTCATCTCTGTATGCTTTCAGCCTGGGGTGCTTTTCTTGGAACGTTTTGTTTACTTGCTGAATGATGAGATTGGCATCTCCAAACACCTTTATGTCTCTGATTCCCATTTCTTTAGCAGTATTTAAGCCCAATATCAAAGCCCCATACTCTTCTATATTACTGGTGACCTGAAAAGTCATCTTGAAAGACAGATGTATGCATTCCTGTGTTGGGGATACCATCACTACACCTGCTCCTGCAACTTCCCTAGAGCAAGCTCCATCAAAGAACATATCCCAAATATGTGGCCCTTCCTTCTCCATGACCTAGCATACTGGTTTCTTGAGCTGCACTGAGGCCAGCTGGGATTCTTCAATTTGGAGAATACTTGCTCCAAAATTAGCATCCACAGCATAAATGGGATGATTAGTGGGATTCTTTTCATCACTGATGATATATGCCAGCTGGGCTTCCCTGTATAACCCTCTGCTTGCCCCCCCAAAAATTGGGACAGTGGCATAAGATAGGTCATTTTGCAATGTCCCACCCAACCTCTTAATCCATCCTCTAGAAAGTAGCATGCCAAACTTAGGGGGGACATCTGCTACTACAATATCCATCATCATGCTCTTCATGGGTAGCTGAGATAAGGTGATGGCCAAGTCTTTGATCAACCCCAAACATTTCACCTTTTTGGAATCAAAAGAAAATAAGTCATGATAAGGCCTGGTGATGTCAAGGCCTAACTCATCCATGACAGTCTTTGGCATTAGATTATGTTTGGCACCTGTGTCCAGCAGATAGTTGTGAAGGGTTTTGTCATGAGTATTCAAGGAGACATAAAATGATGGGGAATTGTCATCAGAAGGTTCAGTCATTGGGCTAAGCACAACTGCAGGTTTGTCATCTTGTAAATTCACATATTCGTTTGATGCTTGTGTGGCCTTAAGCTCAAGGGCTTCAATTTTGGGTTTCTTAACAGCTTCATTCTTTACCAGTTCCATCAGAGGTATAGATATTTTCAGCGTCTAGATTTTTTATTCAAAACTTAAAGGAGAAGGGGACTTGTCAAGGCATCTCACCTCTTGAGTTGGAGTTTTGAGAATGATGGGATCAACTGCTGGTCGTTTTCACTTGTTAACTTGCTGCTTTGCAGGAACAATAGTCTTTTGGATAGGGGTCTCCTTGGCAGTGTTCATCTTTGACCTCAGATTATATCTTCGTTGATCTTTGGTTTATAGAACAGCCTCGTCGTCCCACTCTTGGTTGGTCTGGCCCTTGAGTAATGACTCTTCATAGGCAACCAAGGTCAAAAAGGGAGCACTGCCTTTGTCTTCCATGCAATGGATCTCACCATCTTCTTCAAACTGCTCTTCTTCCATGACTACATTCTGGAAAGGGGGCTTCACTCTTTGGTCTTCATTAGCATCTTTGCCCCTTTGCATGATCTGCAACTGCTCATTTGCTCTTCTATATGGATTCAAATTTCTAGGAGCAAAGGTGTTAGGAACTCTTCCTTTCCCTGGATGCTACTCAACTTTTAATTTGGAGATTTCAGAGGCTAGTGACTCTATCATCTTGGTCATTTTGTCTTTCTTGGGGTTTGAAGATGAAGAATATTCACCCCTCTGTCTCCTTCGATCAGCATGTCCTTTGAGTTTCTCTGTAGCCATAATATTAGATTCTAGCTCCAAGGCTGCATCCTACATCTTAGCCAGAGAAGAATGTTACACATAATATCGTCACCTTGATTATTTGCAGTCGGTGTAGGTCTATCACCACCTATACCAGCTTCCTAAGCAAGTCTCAAACCTTAGCTCTTCAGAACAAGCTTTAGAAATGAGAGAAAAACATCAAAAAAGCAATGTAACTCTGGTTCCGCACTTTCTCTCACTTTTCCTGCGGGCCCACACCTTTTGTTCAGGATTTCTGCGTACTTATATGCTCTGTATGTAAAGGGGAGGGTGTGTACCCCTGTAAAAGTCAAAAGGCACAATCTTTATCTTTAAAAACTCATCTTGGGTTAATTCTAGAGTTTTCTAGAAGCATTTGTTACGTGGATTGTTCGCTCCAAGTGGTTCATGCATCCCATCATAGGAGGAATTAATCCCTTGTTGGGAGGAGCTATCCCTTTGAAGAAGGATTATATCCCTTTGAAGGAGGAGCTGGTAACTGATCTCCATTGCACTATAAATTGAGGCATTGGGTCAGTGGCCACGGAGGTTAGAAGCTGAAATTTTGAGGGTAAATGCTAGTGAAATCAAGACTTCCTATTTGAACTTAAGAGGAGAGATCACATACCTTTTTGGCTTCATTGGGGAGTGAGTGAAGCTTGTCAAAGTAGAGGAGACTTCTTGTTGGACCCTGGGAGGAGCTTGTACAGCGTCAAGGCAAAGGTTGTAAAGTTCTTCTCCTTTTGAATTAATACAATCAGCTCATTTTTCTCAACAAGTATCTCATGTTATTTGTTCATGGACTCCTTGAATTTCATGTTAATATGTTTTATAATACTGGTTATTCAGGTGCTATTTAATCGTTTGCCTTGTTTGTGTTTGCAGGTTTGCGACAAAGGAACTTACTTGGATCAAAGGAGCGAAGGCATCTCCAAACTTGCGTTGGACATAAGGTAGGCCTTAAACACATTTGTTTGCCATTATTTATAAAGCGCATTTAGAGAAAGATAGTGTCTGGTTGGTTTGTTTGTCATTAGGTCTTCATTAGATTCTAGGAAGGTCTATCTTGTCTGCAATATCGACTCATTCCGCGTGACAGCCCCAACCTGAGCAGGTGTACCTGTACTCTGTGCTAAAGTACCTGGTCAATAAGCCTATGTTGGGGGGGTGCATTTGCAAATGGATTTTATTGTTCCAAGAATATGATTTTGAAGTTGTTGTGAAGCCTAGACGATTGAATGCGGGACCAGATCACCTGTCATGCATCGAGACAGTGGAGGAACCTACTAGTTTGGAGGAAGGATTACCTGACGCACAGTTCTTTGTTGTGCGCTTAACAGATGGACATTTTGAAGATATAATACACTTTCTAACAACTGGAACTGTGCCGGAAGGTACTCTATACAGCAGAAGAAGGAATTAGTGGTACGTGCGGCAGACTTCTTTGTCATTGTTGGACATCTATACAAGATGGGGAATGATGAAATATTGTGAAGGTATGTACCTGAGTTTGAACGAAGCAGCATCCTCGCAGATGCTCATGAGCGTGCTACGGGAGGACATTATGCAGGAAGAGCAACCGCGTAGAAGATTCTACGCGCCAAGTTGTGGTGGCCAACCCTTCATCAGGATTCAAAAGCATATTGCAAGGCATGTGATGTATGTTAGCGGACAGGAAGGCCATCGTGAAGGGATGAAATGCCTTTGAATCCACAAATGACGTTGCAACCTTTTGAAAAGTGGGCAATAGATTTTGTAGGACCTATTAAACCTCAAGTAAAGACAAGTGCGAGGTATATTATCACTGCGACGGAGTATTTGACTTGTTGGGCAGAAGCGCAGCCAGTGAAGGATTGCATGGGCGCAACTGCCAGGAATCTTCTATTTGAACACGTAGTGACGCAATTTGGATGTCTGAAGATCTTGATGAGCGATCATGGTACACACTTCCTGAACGAGATGATCAGTGCACTAACGGAGGAATTTCAAGTGTATCACCAAAAGAGCACACCTTATCACCCACAGGCTAACGGGATAGTGGAGGAATTCAACAAAGTGCTTGAAAATACTGACCGAGGTATGCAATGCACAACGAAGTGATTGGGACCTACGCATACCTATAGTGTTATGGGCTTATCAGACAACATGCAAGAAACTGACAGAACAGACACCTTTTAGGCTTGTCTATGGAGTGGAAGTCGTAACGCCTATGGAATACATTGTGCCTAGTATGCGCATGGCAGCAATCACAGGTATGTCGGATCACGGAGCCTTGGAGGAGAGGCTCATGCAGTTGGATGAGCTTGAAGAAGAACGATTTTTGGCTAGATTTCACGAGCATGTCCAAAAACAGTGTGAAAAGGCATGGCACAACCGATACATCAAGTTGCGCACATTCAAGGTAAACGATTTGGTGTTGTTGTATGATAGTAAGTTTGATAACCTCCCAGGTAAGTTTAGGATGCACTAGTTAGGGTCGTATATTATTAAGGAGATTACCGATGGAGGCACAATATAGCTGGTCAAGTTAAATGGAGAACCCTTCCCAGGAAAGGTGAATTGCAGTCGCTTGAAGCCATACACCGGCGATATGGCAATGTGACTATATGGAAGTAGCACAATCTTAGAGCTCCAGGCAGTTGAAAGGAGGCGTGGGACTATAAACTACACTACTTGAGAGCTACATGATGTTACGACTGCGCGCAGTTACGAAGTGTCACAGGGTCCGCGACAACGCGAAGATAGCTACGCTGGTGCGCAAGTCTGCCGGAAAGTGACCGTTAAAGTCACTATTCATGACTTGATGGCTGGTTTGAGGCCAAATGGAGTGGGTAGCAGGCATTTAAGGCAAACTTTATGGGTTAGATTCTTGGAAATCTGCCACAAATCTAGCATTAATGGACCGAATGTCGGGGGAACAATCGAATTCAAATTCAAAAGGCATTATAAGTTACCAATGGTTGTCCAGCAAACAACACTTGGCAATTTGAGAACTGAGTTGTTGCACACTCAAGTATTCATGAACCAAGACTTATTCGAGACTCTGAAAGAGAATTCATTGTTTGAGCAACTACCCGAGACACTGAAGGAATTGTCGAGTAGCGCTATGTCAGCACCCAAAGAAGCCATGGACACAGGAGTAGAGACAGCCGAGTAAACCGCGTAGGAAATTGCAATAGTGGAAGCCCCAGAGAGCGCAGAAATAATCGTTGAGGTCCCTAAATCACCATGAACACCAAGACCCAAGAAGGATAAGCAGGCCATGATCCCAGTGCACGTCTCACCCAGAAATCCACTGAGGACCAAGCTCACATTACAGGAAAAGGGGAAGGCTATTAATATGGAGGCCAATGAGGAGGAAGAGTTTGAAGAAATCCTGGTGGAGGAGGAGGATGTAGAGATGGACGTTGAAACCCAAGGTGCAGACTCTATTACCCAGTTACTTGAATATGTGCCTCCGCGAAAGGGTAAAGCCAAGGTGCCAAAGGATATAGATGAGAGCAAAAAGAAAAGCTCACACAACTGCAAGCAACTCAGCAGAGGATTCAAGGCAGCATTTCAGCAGCAGCGGTCACCGAACAACGCATGGAGGAAGTTCAGCAAGCAACCGCTCAGTGCGTTGCCGAAGTTGCAGCGATCCAAGTAGATCTGAGAGGTCTTTAACTAAGATATCCGCACCTATAGAGTGACTTGAGGGCGAGTCATGATGTTTGTGTTGGGTGCTTATTGGGTGTGAGATCCCCCAAGGGCAGTTTTGGGGCTTAGAGCCCAGATTTTGGTGCAATTTTGTAATTCAAATGTAAAGACTCTACATTTTGTGGGCACAGAGCGTGTAGTTGTTAAAGATTCATAGGGTTGTCTGCCCTTATTTTGATAATGTAATGTTGGTTGTAGAAGATCTACCCATGGTCCACGGACCATGGGATTATATAAATAGAGCAAAGCTCTAAGTAGTCAAAAGCATCTAATACAATATGGAAAATCAATGAAGATGTATGTGAGATAGCTCTGAAGTGTAAGTCCAAGTTTTGGGTCGTAGCGTAGGTAGAGGCTCTACAGCTGAGTGTGCGGAGGCCTAGTAGTCCATAGCTGAGTGCATGGACCCCTGCAGCTGAGTGCGCAAGGTGAGTTGAGTCTGTAATCATCTGGAAGCATTAATAGAGAGAAGTTTCCTATAAATTCTACGTCTTTTTCCTGTTTATGCATCTGTTATATTAGGTATGAATTTCGCTTCTAATGCTTATATGATGCGTGAATGTGTATAATTGTATTGGTTCAGTGAATGAAAGTAATAACATCTATTTACACGAAGCTAACTAAGATCTGATAATAAGATAAGTAAGATACTTAGCCTAGTTTGAGAGACAGTGCAGATCATTGCTCTAGAAGCGCGAAAGGACTTCAACCCCTGGTTAGGGCTGTGTGAAAGCCGATTGTAAAACTTTCCAAAGGTACTAAAGGATAGAAGAGAGCACGAAGCAACCTGCGCGAAGGTAGGAATAGTTGGAAATAACCGACATCATACCATCTCAAGGGTGCAAAAATTTGGTTCCAACATCCCCCCATACTGCTTTGGGTGAGACTTCAGTACACGCTCAGCGGGCTAATGCCGAAAGGGCCAATAGTGTATGGATTTGTTTGGCTACTAAAGTTGAACCTGGGTCATGCCCCCTCAAGCCAACACTTCCCCTACTTAGAAGCATCTTGTTTCTCCTTCTACTTTGATCCACTTGATTTGCCTCTATTCAACCTTATGTTCTCCACATGTTCTCCAAGTATTATGCATGTAAACAATCCTCATCCACCGATTTGGGCTTGAATAGCATCAGTTGCTTTCGTAAATGGTTGTGTAGAACCCCCAAATACTTGAGGAGTACATATGGTTCTTTAGGGAGATACCCAACATTATGATCATCTTTCTTAACTTTGTGGTGTGCTCTTATATGGTCTGCCCCGACTTTTCCCTGAAGTAGTGCCACCAGATCCACTTGTCTTGTACATACCCAATAGGGTAAAATTGTGAATTTATGAGGGTTTTGAAGTCCTCCCACGTATACATTGGTGGATTTCCCTCTAACCTCAAGGTCTCTGTGTGGCTTTCGCACCAAGTCCAAGAATGTCCCTCTAATTTCAACTACGCAAATGAAATACTTTGTTCTTCCTCAATATCGTGTGTTATCACTCAGGTTGTCCCTAGGATCCTAATAGGGATACGGCCGAGGTAACCACAAACCAATCTTCTGATTGTAGGTTCTAGCCTACCTGCAATCGGAGAGGGCTCGCTCCTTTTGATTCAACCTTAGTTGATGATTTTAGGCTAGCTTTCTGACTTCAAGGGAGTGTTTATTGTGATTGGAAAGAAGGTAGGATTCTCGAACAAAGAGGCACGGTAAGGTGTGATAAGTTTCGAACCATTGGGCATGGAGTCACAGATTGAGGCATGCGAGCGTTTTCTTGGTCACAAGGGGATACGGAGCGGGATAGCCACACAGGATACAATACGGGGTCTGCTGAAAGTACGGAATGAACATCAGGGATGAAAGGCAAAGGAGAATCATTTCATCATGCTGACAAAGAGGAGAAGTGGGTGAGTGGGATCCCAGAGCAGTTAAGAATTCCTAAGACATGCACTCATATGTGAAAGAAACAGTGTAAACCAGATCATTTAAGAATACAAGCTCATAACTGTTTCTGAAGAAAACATCGAAAAGTGCAGAAATTGAACTTAAGGTGTAATGAAACAAATCTTAAGCTATTCTTTTTTTCTGCAACTTAGAAAGGCGGAAAGGTGATAAAACATAAAATAGACAGGGAATAAAAACACTTATTGGATCATGCAGAGACACAGGAATTCCGTGATCATTCCTCGGCCAAGAGAAAACAGCAAGTTGTTTCGCAATCCATGCTTTCATCAATCTTTGATTATGAAAAATATGACAGTTACAGTGCGAGTCTTTACTCAGAGAAATTGTCGGAAAGGAAACTGACCAACAACTACTACTACCAACCAACCAACCCCTCACCATATCGCTTCGGGTGGTATTTATAAACAAAATATCAGGAAGACATCATTACAAGTGATCTTGACAGGTCTGCTTAGAACTCTTCAAAAATCTAAATGCTGCTGGAATTAAATGCAAGTAAATCTTTTTGGCTGCGCTGGGGGCAGCTGGATCGGAACAGGTGACGAGGTGGCCCTTGGGGACCAGATGCGGTGCTGCTAGAGTGAATGTGCTTCGGGGCTGCAGTTCGGCTTTGGTGTGAATTGAATGTGCAATAATTATGATTTGAGAGCTTCAAGTAGTTCCGCTCTCCTTCTATGAATCTGCTGGAAGATTTTAAATTTTCTCTTGCTTCGGGCTGCTGCTCAAAATATTCGTTGATACACTTTGCTGCTACATTGATGACTTCCGCCGTCGACTGATACTCTTGACACGCTTGATGCCTGCTGATTTGATCTGATACACTTTAAACTCTGTGGTTGATCTGTTGCTGTCTTCAAATCAGATCCTTTGGCACGATCGAGCAATTTTCGGGCTCTTTCGACGCGCAATGGGCTCAGCAATCATAAGATTCCCTGAAGATTCCTCGAAATGGCCTATTTTCCATAGCGATGCAAGATTTTCGCGCTAATAGCGCATCGGAAACTGTCTCCGTTTCTTGATCTGGAGCTCCGAAGTGCGATTTTTCTTCCTGCGCGAAACTTTTTCGGCTTTCTGGATGCTGACGTAAGCATGGCGTTGGCTGTATGGCGGATGACGTCAGTTGTGGGTCCCTGGTACAGAGCGACGTGGTGAGGTATTGGATGCACTGCGGTGAAGAAACTCTGATGCGATATCGCGATATCGCGTCGGCGGGGAACGAGGGGGGAATTGGTTTGGAGACTTGGCGCTTGCGACTGCCAATCGGCAATATCGCGATATCGCATCGGCGGAGACGGAGAGGTGAATCGATTGGACACTCGGCGTTTGTGATCGCCGATCGCCGATATCGCAATATCGCATCGGCGGGGAATGGATGGTGATGATTTTGCATGAAGATGAGAGTGCGAAGGTGCGATGCGAAACGGCTTTAAGGAGAAAAGAGCAGGTAAGTGGGTGTGAAGGGTATTTGAGGTTTCGGAAGGGGTTCGATTACCTCGGATGGATTTTATACTTTGGAAGGAGTCCATCGTATCTGGAAGGTGGTTTTGGAGGTCGGGGTTCTTGCTGAGTTTCTGATAAACTGAACAATTCCTGAGAGTTGTTATGGTTATTTTTCAACCAGGGGGAGGGATATTACATAGGGGGATTTTACTTAATATTAATAAGGGGATGGGAAGAATAGGGAGCTAAATAATAATGTTAGTGGTTAATATGGAGATGGTAAGAAAGCGCTAAGTTCAGGAGAGCTTAGGCTGTCACAAGGGGGTAGGACCATACTTTAGGAGAAAATATGGAACAACTTTGAGTAAAGCAGATCTTTACTCAAGCCAGTGTTATGAAGATGATGGAACTTAAGAGGTGTCAAGCAGATCTTGACCTCTTTTTGGGAAGTTAGTTAATGATTGGGGAGAACAGAGAAGGGGGGTCAGTTATACCTCTTTTGAGCTTTTTGCATACAAATCTTTGCTGATTAGGTTCTGCATGATATGATACCTGCAAACTTGGAACTAGTCAGCAATTCAACAGCCTCAGAACTACCTACCCAGCCTACTTGCCTAGCATTTTTTCTTCTTTTGCTTGGGGGTGCACTTAGACTTGCAAACCCATCATACATTTTCTTTTGATGCTTTCCTATCTACACACTACCCTTATTTCTTCCAGAGCCCAAATTAAATTGTTGGACTCTTCTGTTTCTCTACCTATCTAAGAGTCTGCTAAGATTAAACTGTTTGGACAGACTTACAATCTCTATATTCTAAAACAGGAAATTTAAACCTAGGGAGACCAAGATTAAACTGTTTGGACCTCCCTTTAACTAAAAGTAGCGATACCGAGATAACTTTACAAAATTTGAAGGCAATTGAATGAACTTGAAGTAGCCTTCTTCATTTGGAGACTGTTTGAGCAAATATGGAGCATTGCAGCGATAAAAGTACGACATATTTGGCCTGTGAAATGCCAATCATGAAAAATGAATACCTACTGCAGCAGGAGGCTAACAGTGGCTCCACTCGGGGATGGCTTCTCCTTGCGAGAAGTCAAGAACAGCAGGCCAGAACGCCTTGGTTTTTAGTTTCTTGCTATCTTCTACAAAACTGGGAAGCATCGCCTGCTTTCTTCTGCATGCTTCCAGTATTATAAACTCTAAAAAGTCAAAACTGATACTTACAAATATGTACAAACCAACTACCAACTGCGCTTTCAAGCAGGAGGATCATTGTAGTGTTTCAACATCCGGCCATTGATCGGGCCTTCTTCCGATGTGCTGTTATCAAGAGATTTGAGAAAGTAGGT
Organism: Pinus taeda; assembly: GCA_000404065.3. Taxonomy (NCBI): domain Eukaryota; kingdom Viridiplantae; phylum Streptophyta; class Pinopsida; order Pinales; family Pinaceae; genus Pinus; species Pinus taeda. The sequence goes on from APFE031019956.1 coordinate 141,189, forward strand.
GTTATTTCCTTGCACAGCGCTGATAACGTATGGACCTTTCCACAGAAAAACAAATTTTGCATGTTTGCCCTTATCTTCCCTTCTTGCATCCCATCTTAGGACTTTGTTGCCTACCCAGAAATCCTCTGCTTTGGTTCTCTTGTCGAACATTTTCTTGAGTTTTTCTTGTAGACCTTGAGCTCTATTGAAAACTTCCTCTCTGGTTTGTTGAAGGTGAATGGTCTGATTAATTCTTCTTTGCATGTCGTTCGGCTCAGCCTGAATTTCTTGCAACAGTTTGATAGTTGGTATGCCCAGAGATGAAGGAAACCTGGCTTCCATGCCATACACAAGTTCATAGGGGCTCAACCCGATGGATTTTTTGGTGGTCATTCGGTCTGCCCATAGGGCACTGGTGAGCTTCTTGTGCCAGTTCTTTTTGTTCTCTTCTAGCATCTTCTTTATGATATTGTTGAGGCTCTTATTGGAAGACTCGGCCAGGCCATTGCCTTGCGGGTAGTAGGCTGTGGAGTGACCCAAGGTAATGTGGTATTTGTGGCAAAAGTTAATGATTTTATTGGATTTGAAAGCAGTCGCGTTGTCGGTAATGATTTTCTCCCGGCAGCCAAATCTGGACAGGATGTTTCTCTCAAGAAATTGGATGATGGTGGAGTCATTGGCTTGCCTACACGCGGTGGCTTCAATCCATTTGGTGAAATATTCGGTGGCTGTCAAAATCCATTTGTGCTGGCCTGAGGAGGAGGGATGAATTTCTCCAACGAAGTCAAGACCCCATTGTTGAAAAGGCTTCTCAGTTGAAATGGGCTTTAGGGGCAGAGGCAATAGTTTTCTTTTTCCTTCAAAGATTTGGCATTTGTGGCATGAGGCAGTAAACATTTTCACATCTGTAAACAAAGAGGGCCAGTAATAACCGGCTCGTAAGATCTTGTCCGTCGTGGACTTCCAATATAAGTGTCCTCCGCAACCACCTGCATGAAATTCTCTCATGACGCTGTTAGTTTCATCTTTAGTTAGACATTTAAGCAAAATGCCTTCATAATCTTTCCAAAATAAAGCACCATCTATGACGCAGAAGTTTGATGATTTCATTCTTAAAAATCTTTTTTTAGTTCTAGACAATCCTGGGGGAGCGCACAGGTTCAACAATACAAAGCAAATATCAGAGTACCAAGGGGACTATGTGAAGGTATCACTGATCTGTGGAGTTGCCAGCTCCGCTTCATCGTCCAGCTGATTAATGTCTAGAGCTTGGAAATTTGTTTCGACCATTAGTTTAGCTAGCCCTTGTCCTTTTACGAGCTTGGTGGGATTTATCTCGATGTAGTACTCAAGGATGCTAGCAATCCATTTGCCTCTTCTGCCTTCCAATCCTTCTTGAGTTAATATATCCTTTACAACAGCATTGGGGACATACGCGATCACATGAGAGTAGAGGATGTAAATTCTAAAGTCTTTAATGGCTTTGACCAGGGCGTAAGCTTGCTTTTCCATTATCTGAAATTTTAGGGGTGCATCTCTCAAAGCTCGGCTGAAGAAAGCTATTGGTTTCTCATTGCCCTGATCATATTTCTGCAAAAGGACTGCGGCTATGGTATGTTCTGATGCGAAAAAAAAAATGATAAAGTCTCTGTCAAATTGAGGACTGGTAAGGACAGGTGTTTGAGTCAAGGTCGTTTTTATACTCTCGAAAGCTTGCTTGGCCTCAAGGGACCATCTCACCTTGGCGTCCTTTTTTAGCATGTTTCTCAATAGCCTTATTAACTCAGCTAAATTGGGGATAAATCTCCTCAGGAAGTTGATTTTTCCGAGGAATCCTTGTAACTCTTTCATGTTTCTTGGGTAAGGGATTTGGAGGATAGCCTAAATTCTCTCTGGGTCGATTCTGATCCCATCTTTTGATATTATATGCCCTAATAACCTGCCTTCCTCCAAGGCGAACAGGGACTTCTTTGGGTTCAAGGAAATGCCGTATTTCCTACATGTGATAAAAATTTGCCTTAAGTGCTTAAGGTGTTGCGAGTCAGATTTGGAAAATGGGGTCAGGTCATCTAAGTAAACCACAAGGAAATCGTGTATTTCCTTAGCGAACGCAATATCCATTGCCCTCTGAAAGGTGGCGCCAGCGTTTTTCAGCCCAAAAGGCATTTTAATGTATTTGAACGTTCCCTAGGGTGTGGTAAAAGCCGTTTTGTCCTGATCGTCTGGGTGAACAAGAATTTGGTTAAATCCTGAGAATCCATCAAGTAGAGATATCCTAGAAGAACCCACTACTCTTTGCAAGATGTGGTCCATTTTAGGTAATGGGTAGTGGTCTTTTAGGGAGACTTGGTTTAGATTTCTCAAGTCTACACACAGTCTTATCTCTCATGTTTTCTTCCTGGTAGGAACTAAGTTAGATACCCATTCCAAGAATCTGATAGGCGCAATGATCCCTGCTTCAAACATTCTTTTTATTTCTTTTTCAATCATAGGGAGAAGCATGGGGTTGATTCTTCTGAGTTTTTGTTTGAACGGTTTCTGGTTCGGCCTTAGGGGAATGGTATGCTGGATTACTGAAGTGTCATAGGACTTCAAGTCCTCATAACTCCAGGCGAATACGTCTTGAAATTCTTTGAACAAATCCACATATTTAGGTTTTTGGTCAGGAAGCAGGTTTTTAGAAAGTTTAATCATCTTGGGATGTTCTGCTGTTCCTATGTTGTATTCTTCTATGGCGGCATCAAAACATTCCTTTTTTGGTTTTTTGGCCACATCATTGTCATCAAACATGTCTTCCAATGGGGTAAGGCCAGCAGGAAAAACATTTCCTTTTAGGTCCATAAATTCTTCTTCTACCTCGGATGCCTTAGGTGAGCAAGACTGTTTCAGTTGCCCTATATTTGTACTGTCAAAAATAGTTGGGCTGAGTATCTGTTCAGCCATGGGGGCTGTTAGGGTCAGGCGATCTTCTTCTGCTAATTGTTGTGTTTCAGGTGTAACGTCCATGTCAATGTTGGTGCTAGATAATTCACCTTCCAGAGTCAAAAAATTGTTAATCTGGCCATCATCTTGGAATACCTGCCAACTTTCTATATTGTTAGGAATTGACGGTCTGTGTTTTACTTCTGCAGTGAAGTGGTGACTTGGTCCAAAGGGAAGCCTACATGTGCTAGCGAAGGTAGCTAGGCTGTGAGCATGAATATTATGTTCTCATGCGATTTTGGCCAACTCAAAATCACTGAAGGTGATAAGCAATTCGCTGGCAGCGGCTCTGTAAGCTCTCATTCTACTATCATTAGCGACGAAGTTGCCCTTTATCTGTTGTATAATGAGGTCCGAATCACCTAGGATGGAAATTGTGGTGGCTCCCAGGGTTTTGAGCAGCTTGAGACCTAAGAGAAGGGCTTCGTACTCTGCCATGTTGTTTGTGCATCTAAAATTGAGTCTGTAGGCGTGGCCTTGTGCATGATTCTCGTGAGTATTGTAAATCCACACTCCAGCCCCTGCTCCTAACTTGTTAACTGCACCATCAAATTCTAAATACCATGAGACCACTGGTTCAAGGCGTGTGTTGGGGATTTGAGGGGCATGCGGAGCGGATGAGCTGGTGACTTCTATTTCGGGATTTTCTTCCTGTCCTGTGATGGTTGTCCGGGCCGTTGAGACAATTTCAAGCGAGTTGGCAACTGGCCTCTCACTAGCATTGGTCTCATGTTCTAGGGATAGCGGTTTATCAGGAGCTGGAAGACTTGTATTATCATTAAACAAAATAAAAGAATCCATATCAGAATGGATCGAGTATATCGGAAAATTTTGGGGTTTCTCCTCACTACTTACCACATATTTCATTAGTGTTTCCCTATAAAGTCTCTTTGGTTGCCCAAAGACGGATATAGTGGCGTATGAGAGGTCGAGTTGAAGGGATCCCTGCAATTTTTCTCCCCATGATCTGGATAGCAGCATGCCGTACTTTGTGGGGATGTTAGCAACTACTACGTCCATTAAGATCGTCTTGTTTGGAAATTGGACCAGGGATACGCAAAGATCTTTGATTAAGCCTAGGCATTTGACCTGACTTGAATCAAACGAATACAGATCTTTATAGGGTCGGGTGACGTCGAGGTTCAACTTTTCCATTACAGCTTTGGGCATGAGGTTGTGTGAGGCGCCTGAATCAAACATAGCATTGTGCAGTATCTTATCGTGTATGTGCAGGCTGATATAGAAAGGAGGAACAGGTCCGAATGTTGTTTTTCCGTCAACCTCTGGCCCGAACAGTAGTTCAGGGGTGTCATCTAGAATGTTTACATCATCCCTAACTTCAGGCAATTGGAGCGATTTTTGAATTTGTTGTCTATACACAGCATGCTTAGCCAATTCTGAGAGGGGAATGGAGATTTTAAGCTTTGCGATTTCGGTTTCTAGGTTGAATGGTTTTTCTGCTGGGTTCCGAGTATTGACACTAGTGAATTTTTCTTTTTCAGGCGTATTCTCTGTATTTCCTTTTGGAGCGTCCGTATCACTATGTATGACTGTCCATGGTATCTCTGTTCTGGGAATATTTTCAAGAATGCTCTCCAGGTCTTTTTCAGGATGGGAAGAGGGCAGAGGATGTTCCATAGAACCATGTGTATCTGTTACATCTTCCACAATAACTTGTTGAGAATTTGGGGCATGGTTGTCAGTTGTTTGACCGTTGGTGCTTTTCCCTTTAGCTTTGTTGGGATGTTTGCCCTCCTTTGCCTTGCTGAGCGGAGACACATCGACAGTCTGTGTTCTTAGTTTGTATTGCTTCTGTACCTCGTATATGACAGTGTCATACCCTTGTTTAAAGTCAAAGGACTCTCCCGATTTAGTGCGAAATTGTTCTATATTAAGGTATGGTGGGTTTTCTTCCGTGAAGGAGGATTGTTGTCCATTTTCTGAATCAACCAGGTTCATTAGGGTCACGTCTGTGGGATCAGCAGATGTAGATGCCTCAGCAAAGTTTTCTTGGAAAGGAGGTCTGATGTCGTGATCCTGATTTACCCTACCTATGTTCAAGTTTTGGGTTTTTCTGAAGTTTGGGTTCTTCACGGTGTTGGGCTGTTGATTTTCCCATGAATTTTTTCTCTCCACGTTGTCTAATCTATCTCCCATCATGTTCATGGAACTGATGACTGCATCAAGTTTCTGCTCGAAAGACGAGGGTTATTCTTTGAAAGTGGTTTTTTCTCTCGGATCTGGTTCTGTTTCTTTTGGCGATTAGGTTTGCTTCCACGCTTACTGTGGCGTCTTGCATTTCTGCGAGGCTTTGAGGGGCTCTTTCTTTTAATTGATACGCCATCTCGGCATCAAAGCCATCCGGAAATTTGTATAAAGCAAGGTCGGGTGGAGGTTCTTAAATTTGGTGGTATCGCGTTGTAAACATTGTTAAATCTGGCACAGTAATCCAGGACAGCTTCCCCGGGTCCTCTCTTGATAGATTCATAGTCGGATAGTATGTGCAGGGGGTCCTTCCTTTTCTCCCATCTGTTAATGAAGGTTTGGTATAAGGCTTCCAGATTTAGTATTGAATTAGGTGGAAGTTCCCTAAACCAGGTTCTGACATCACCGGTTAGACTTTGAACAAAGATCTTCATTCTTACGCTATCATCGTCTATCTCATAACTCTCGAAATAATCCTGCATTTTCTTTGTATGTTGGAGGGTGGTGCAAGAGGTTGTGCCATCAAAGTAAGTGATTTTCGATTGATAGTCCTGAGGCATTTCCCCGGGATTAGCAGGTAATTGTAATGGTGCATGTCTAGCCATGATGACGGGGATGAGTGGAACACCTAAAGCGAGGGGGATTATAGGAATAACCGGGAAAGAGGGAGTAGCCGAAGGGGTATGGATATGGGACCGAGGTGTGGAAGAGCTACTTGGAGAAGGGGGTGATGAACCAGAGGAATTCGGGGTAGACCGGACTAGAACTTTGACAGGGGTTGGTACAACAATTGGCTGAACTGTTTTAGGACTAACAGGGGTCTGGCAATCTTTTTATTTTTGTTTCCTGACGATCTTTGGAATTAAATTAGGATTTCCAACGACGGGCGGGTTATTTGGATCAGGATTTGATCGTGTATTACGTGTCTGCTTCCTAGGAGCCAGCTTCTAATATATCTTTGAAAAAATTCTCAAAATATGCAACCACACAGGTCAGCCGATTAAAATTCGGTTTCTTCCTCTGTAAGGCTGCAGACTGGTTGCATTGATTTATCTGAGGAAATCCCCAGTGGATTCGCCATTATGTTATCACTCAGGTTGTCCCTAGGCTCCTAATAGGGATACGGCCGAGGTAACCACAAACCAATCTTCTGATTGCAGGTTCTAGCCCACCTGCAATCGGAGAGGGCTCTCTCCTTTTGATTCAACCTTAGTTGATGATTTTAAGCTAGCTTTCTGACTTCAAGGGAGTGTTGATTGTGATTGGAAAGAAGGTAGGATTCTCGAAAGAGGCACAGTAAGGTGTGATAAGTTTCGAACCATTGGGCATGGAGTCACAGATTGAGGCATGCGAGCGTTTTCTTGGTCACAAGGGGATACGGAGCGGGATAGCCACACAGGATACAATACTGGGTCTGCTGAAAGTATGGAATGAACATCAGGGATGAAAGGCAAAGGAGAATCATTTCATCATGCTGACAAAGAGGAGAAGTGGGTGAGTGAGATCTCGGAGCAGTTAAGAATTCCTAAGACATGCACTCATATGTGAAAGAAACAGCGTAAACCAGATCATTTAAGAATACAAGCTCATAACTGTTTCTGAAGAAAACATTGAAAAACGCAGAAATTGAACTTAAGGTGTAATGAAACAAATCTTAAGCTATTCTTTTTTCCTGCAATTTAGAAAGGCGGAAGGGTGGTAAAAAACATAAAATTAAACAGAGGAGAGGAACACT
>APFE031019956.1:149060-174052 GCA_000404065.3 Pinus taeda
GGGGCTGCAGTTCGGCTTTGGTGTGAATTGAATGTGCAATAATTATGATTTGAGAGCTTCAAGTAGTTTCGCTCTCCTTCTATGAATCTGCTGGAAGATTTTAAATTTTCTCTTGCTTCGGGTCGCTGCTCAAAATATTCGTTGATACACTTTGCCACTACATTGATGGCTTCCGTCGTCGACTGATACTCTTGACACGCTTGATGCCTACTGATTTGATCTGATACACTTTAAACTCTGTGATTGATCTGCTGCTATCTTCAAACCGGATCCTTTGGCACGATCGGGCGGTTTTTGGGCTCTTTCGGCGCGCAATGGGCTCAGAAATTAGAAGATTCCCTGAAGATTCCTCGAAATGGCCTATTTCCCGTAGCGATGCGCGATTTTCGCGCTAATCGCGCATCAGAAACTGCCTCCGTTTCTTGATCTGGAGCTCCGAAGTGCGATTTTTCTTCCTGCGCGAAACATTTTCGGCTTTCTGGCTGTTGACGTAAGCATGGCGTCGACTGTACGGCGGATGACGTCAGCTGTGGGTCCCTGGTACAGAGCGATGTGGTGAGGTATTGGATGCACTGCGGTGAAGAAACTCCGATGCGATATCGCGATATCGCGTCGGCGGGGAACGAGGGGGGAATTGGTTTGGAGACTTGGTGCTTGCGACTGTCGATCGGCGATATCGCGATATCGCATCGGCGGAGACGGAGAGGTGAATGGATTGGAAACTCGGCGTTTGTGATCGTCGATCGCCGATATCGCAATATCACGTCGGCGGGGAACGGATGGTGATGATTTTGCATGAAGATGAGAGTGCGAAGGTGCGATGCGAAACGGCTTTAAGGAGAAAAGAGCAGGTAAGTGGGTGTGAAGGGCATTTGAGGTTTCGGAAGGGGTCTGATTACCTCGGAGGGATTTTATACTTTGGAAGGAGTCCATCGTATCTGGAAGGTGGTTTTGGAGGTCGGGGTTCTTGCTGAGTTTCTGATAAACTGAACAATTCCCGGGAGTTGTTATGGTTATTTTTCAACCAGGGGGAGGGATATTACATAGGGGGATTTTACTTAATATTAATAAGGGGATGGGAAGAATAGGGAGCTAAATAATAATGTTAGTGGTTAATATGGAGATGGTAAGAAAGCGCTAAGTTCGGGAGAGCTTAGGCTGTTACAAGGGGGTAGGACCATACTTTGGGAGAAAATATGGAACAACTTTGAGTAAAGCAGATCTTTACTCAAGCCAGAGCTATGAAGATGATGGAACTTAAGAGGTGTCAAGCAGATCTTGACCTATTTTGGGGAAGTTAGTTAATGATTGGGGAAAACAGAGAAGGGGAGTCAGTTATACCTCTTTTGAGCCTTTTTGCTTACAAATCCTTACTGATTATGTTCTGCATGATATTATACCTGAAAACGTGGAACTGGTCAGCAATTCAACAGCCTCATAACTACCTACCCAGCCTACTTGCCTAGCATTTTTTCTTCTTTTGTTTGGGGGTGCACTTAGACTTGCAAACTCGTCATTCATTTTTCTTTTGATGCTTTCCTATCTACATACTACCCTTATTTCTTCCGAATCCCAGATTAAGCTGTTGGGCTCGTCTGTTTCTCTACCTATCTAAGAATCTGCCAAGATTAAACTGTTTGGACAGATTTACAATCTCTATATTCTAAAACAGGAAATTTAAACCTAGGGAGACCAAGATTAAACTGTTTGGACCTCCCTTTAACTAAAAGTAGCGATACCGGGATAACTTTACAAAATTTGAAGGCAATTGAATGAACTTGAAGTAGCCTTCTTCATTTGGAGACTGTTTGAGCAAATATGGAGCATTGCAGGGAGCAAAGTATGACATATTTGGCCTGTGAAATGCCAATCATGAAAAATGAATACCTGCTGCAGCAGGAGGCTAACATCATGGACACTAAAATACAGTTCTAATTGTTTCAACCAGTGATTTAGCTTCATATTGTTGACCTCACCTTGGTATGACTTGATATCAACCTTCTCTTCCATTTTGAATAGGGATTGTGAGTGATTCAAAATACTCCAACTGGGTTGTGTTGGTGAATAATTATTGTAGAGACAAGGGTTTTCTCAAGGAGACAACAAAGGGATTCATTGTTGTCTATCTTTGCAATGATATTCCTGATCCTCTATAAAGGAAGGTCTCACCCAAAGTGCTGCCAGGACTTGCATGGATTTTTGGGGTTTTATAAGGTGAATAGATACATTTTACTAATTATATATAAAGCAGCATGCATTAAACCATTGCGAAGCAAATCAAAGAGACATTATGCATAAGCTTGAACATGAAATATATATATTTTTTAACCGGTACATAACCACACATAAACGCATTCACTACATAGAAAATATCCATGTAGACAATCTCCATTTTATTATTATTAGGCCAAATAGGAATTAAAATCACAAATTTGTGGCATTACAATTGCATACTTCAAATATCAATCCATTAGAGCTTCTATTACAAAATACATGAATATGGATTATAGCATGAGTCTAGATTCTAATAGCATCTCAACCCTTTTTTCATACCTTCCCCTTGTGCAACTCGCCTTGCAACTTCTTATATAACTTTTCCATGTTTGATGCTATCAACCAATTTTCTCCCTTGATGTGGTTAGACTTAACTCTTGGGGCTTCACTCGATTAATTGTAGTTATTCTTTGACCCGATCCATTCTAACTCATGCTCACTTGATGCTGCCAACCCTTCTTTCAAGCTCGCTTGATAATTTATAGGATAATCACTTGGTCCATTTATCCTTTTTCTGCTTTCCTCTTTCTTCTTTTCGTCGTGAATTTATGATCATTTTAAACACTTTTTGTCTAGCTCTCCCTTTCCCTTTTTCGTGACCGCTTTATGCTCAAAACTAACCAAAAAAATGAAGGACCCAATAGGTTTGGACCACTTCTTATTGACTCACCCCTGAGTCATTATTTCACTTATGCAGATGATTCTCCTTCAAATGAAGGACCCAACTCAGGTATAGTGTTGAGAATTGAGTGGCAGAAGGAGACATAGGTGTCCAAGCATTCTTTCCACTTCCACAACAAAGTGTTGCATTGATCAAAAAAGGTTTGGGTTGTGGTAGCCTCTAGGCGTTTTGGCCGAGTTTCAAGAAAAGAATTACATTAATTGTTTGTGAGCAAGTTAAGTTGGTGCAATTGAAAATAGTGATCTTGAACAGTGGGATTAAGGTCCCAGATGGTCTGTTTGGCTTAGTGAGACTCGTCCTCCAATGCAAAAATTTTAGCATCCTTCTATGTGATCTAGTCAGATAAATTTTTCTACTTAGTGGGATCAATGATAGATAAAGCATCTTCCATTATTTTCTTGACCTTCTCTCATGGCTCATAGATTGGTTGACTACATTTAGCTAAAACACTTGGCCAATCTTGCACCTGTCTTAAAATATTTTGAGAATATTGTTTCTAATGCTAGAAGGTGGAGCAAAGAGTAAAACCATGCTCCATAACATGGCTCATCTGTTGAATGAATTCATTTGCTAGATCTAGTACTCTATGCAGCAACTTAGAGATAGTAGTCTAAAGGGATTTATTTTCAAAGGAAAAAGTTTTTTAGGCATATCCAAGTAACATTAAGCATTGGACTGGCTCATAGTCTGAGATATCCTCAAGTATAGTAAGGCCTATATCCACCAGAATAGGACACATGCGAATAAGCTTGGAATTTACATAAATTATCTCTTGTTCAAATTTTCCTTTTGTTGTTGGTATTTATCATTTGATTGTAACCTTAATAAATTATTGCTACAGTCATTGATGATCCTCTATGATATATAGCTATGATTTTTTTGTAGAGGCCATGCACCGTTGTAATTGATTTGAAGAAGTTTTTATAGCCTAAAATTGTTGGCTAGACAACCACTGTTGAAGGTTTGCAGCTAAAATAACGACACTGGATGTAAATTTGGACCACAAATGTTGGCCACTGGCAACAGACTTATCTAATTGACCATGTATTGAAATATATGGACCCTATGGTTGCTCTTGTTGAACACTTTGGTGAACATGATCATAAACTTAAGAAGGAAATAGCATAAATATGTTGAGGGACTAGGCACACACTTGCAAAATTTTCCTACACTTGTATGGCTACTGAATATACTCGGACAACATAGCATCAAAAGGGACACCACTTTCAATATAGGGATTTCTTATAACCGATGGAAGCTCAAGATTTTACTCATGAGGAGAATGAATGGAAGGTTCATATGATTCAATAACAAAAAAATTCAGTGTCCTATAGAGAAGGTAGGAGAGAATGGATTGTTCGTATTGGACTTGCAACAAGGGTAGGAGAAGGTGGGGGGCTAGATTGACTCACAGTAGGAAAATTAGAAGGATGTGACTCATCCACTATCATAGTTGGTATAATAGTATCGGGAAGTTCATCATCATCTAGCTAGAAAAGTTTAGAGAAACCCTAACCAAGATTCTTTGTTGGAGTAACTGAAGCAGGGACAGTAGATGCAGCTGGCACCACAGAGTTTTCACTAAGGAATCCATGGGAAGAGTATGAGGTTGGAAGGTTTTAGCTTATAGATGAATCGTATCGAGAATGGATGTACTTTCAAATGGCGTTGTAGCAAGGGTAGAAGTAACAATAGAGGTTTGAATAGAATGAGAGCAAAGATTCTTTTGTAATGGTTGATGGCCTTTGGATTAGAAGCAGAATAAGGCAGTGAAGTAGGATGCTTCAAGGATGATGAAGTAGCAAGCGTTGGTGTATCTCATTGAGTTAAACCATTGAGAGCATAATAGGTGCCATCAGGTTTCACGATTTTTTAAACTCCGGGCCAACTAATAATCTCTTTGTGCAAAGCTCCCTGCGAAAGATAATATTGTAGTGGGGGAGTGTAGAACTTATCCTTGTTCACATTCTTAGTACAAACATAAAAATGGTGATGGTAAATCCCAAACAAGATATGGGAAATATTTTTATCAAGAATGTACTACAGAACTCTCATAATCTGGGTGGATTGAATAAGCTGGTTATACTCAATACCAAAGCCAGTTTCATTAAAAGAAATATGCGCAAAATCAAGACAACTCTTCCAAGTGTCAAAAGTACGAGCTAGGGATTTTCTCTCTAAGGGGACATGGAGAACATGGCCATAAGGAGAACTCCATTTATACATGGTGAAAACGAGATTCAAGTACCCATAAATCAAGTGACCTCCTCTTTGATAGACATCCTCACAAGCTTGAAAGAATTCATCCAGCAGGTACTTACACCATTTGAGTTGAATGCCCTAAACACATATTTCAGCAATAAAAAAAGTGTCGAGGGTAAACTCTGATTTTGTATAGTACAAGGTGACATTCCTTGCAATAGGATGGCAGGTGAACTTAATATGGTCATTATTGATAGGGTCGATAGCGGGTCTTTGTCCTTGGCACTTCATGTCATACTTCTAAGACATGTTAGCAGGACCCATTTTCTTACTATGCTTGGATCCTCCTTGGAATGTAGTAGAGACATATTGACCCTCCATAGACAAACCTCTCAAATTATGGATTTCATTGACATGGATAGGATACTCCTGATCCATCCAGAGTGAACCATTGTGAATCTTTCTAATCAAAAACTTCGTACAACGAGCAATTTCTCCTATGGTCCCAAACATTGGTAGCTCCCGAAGCATAGGGATGGTAGGCTATTGTAGCAACTTGAATTAAGGTTTTATCTGTGGAAAAAAAAATTGGACATATTTGGGTTGAAATCCCTATACACCACGAGCTTTAGAGCTCCAAAGAGGTCACCATGAGTGAAGTCGTTGTCAACCAGGATAACCTTTTCATATTTTCCTTGTAGGTTTTCAAGGGGATGGACATGAGAATCAGTAATTCAAACACAATGGCGGCCTTGAGAGAAAGACCGATATAGAGATTATTATGGTAGTATACTTTATGAATAGGAGTATGATGGTGGAAATGAGAAACTAAAGACTTACACTTAAATGTCGGGGCGAAGACTCAAACAAGAACTTGAAAGCAAATGAATGATATTGATGGGATGCTCGATACTTATATACATTTGTATCAATTCCTAGAAATTGATTTCCCATATAGGCTTTAAGTAAGGTGATCAAGGAAAGGATCAACAAAATCAAGCTTGATTGGGAAAATTTATTACGATAAAAACCCATATCCCAAGACAGCATATCAACAACCAAGAAAGTAGATAAGACAAACTAAAAAAAGGTAATAGTCTAGTGGACGAAAACCAAAAAGTGATTACCAACTCAATATTTAACCATTATAATAGGGATGACTCGACATACTAGATAGGTAATTAAAGGACTCATACTAACAATTAAATGACAAAGACATTGCCTCCCTGACCACAATCAGTTGTGGTATAACGCAACAGAAAAATAAGAAACAATGGATGCAACTGAAAGGAACTAAAAATAAACTAAAATAACTAAAAATATGAATTGAATTCTAACCTAAGTTTTTGGAGAAAGAGAAATCAGACATAAATTAATTAAGGACCATAGTAGGGTTTCAGGTGGGTGCCATTCACCCAACTAGGCCAAATAATATCTTCAATTTGTGCAATGTTGACAACTCCTAAATCTTTGATCTTCACAATGATAAATGGTCCCAACTAATGCATTTCCTTAAGTACTTGTTTTTCATAGAGAATAACTTGATGTCCAATTGAAAAAATATTTCCTTTTGATATGGTGGTCATGCCACGCCTTCTGCCTATGCTTTTCCACACTTAAATGAAAGTCTACCAGAAATATATGTTCATATAGTACCCATAACTCTTGGAGCCACTCCACAACTAAATCATCATCTGTCATCTTGGTAGCTTATGCAATGTATTAGGTGGGAATGAGGAATTTTGCAGGAGCTACAACTTCTTTCCCATACACCAATTGAAATGGATTTTACTTGTGCAGCCTCTTAGTAGTAGTCATGTAAGCCCAAAGTGTTGCAGGAACTCTTTCGTCCCAATCGTCTCTATAAGAAAAATACATCTTGGTAAGTCCTTTCTCAAGAATTTTGTTGAATTCCTCCACTATACCATTACCCTGTGGATGGTAGGAACTATTCTTATTATGTTGAATAAGGAAATCCTAGGTAAGAGTTGTGATAGTATCATTGATAAAAAGAGATCCTTAATCACTGGCTAAACTTCTTAGGCAGCCAAACTTGATAACGATATACTAAAAAATGAACCAAGTCGTAGTAATGGTAATACAATCTCTTAGTATAGTAGCCTCCCCCAATCTCATGAGATAGTTGGTTGTGGTAATAATATATCTGGCTTGCGAATGTCGAGCAGGAACATTGATAGGTCCAATGAAGTGAATTGTCCACTTCTCAAAAGATTGCAATGCTCGAACTAGATACAATGGAGGTTCTTCTTGATGAGAAGGTATCCTAACCCTCTAACAGACATCACATGTTTTAGAAAACTCCTTAGCATCCTTAACCAATGATGGCCACCATAATCATGCTTGTAGTACCTTACAGACAATAGCTTTCCCACTAACATGACCTTCTATAACTCCACTGTGACACTCCCATAAAATATAATCTCTTTCACAGCTGAAAGCACACCTATAGAGAATGTGGGCAAGGCATAATCTATATAATTTCATTGCAATAAGTTGATAATCATCTACTCTACCTACCATATGCCTCTTATGTGTTGCGAATAATTTTCAGGACAAAAACTAGTAGCCAAGAAAAGTGCAACATCTTCTAAATAGTCAAGAACAGCTTCAACTCAAAACAAGTCAACATCTAGGAGTTGATCATCCACAGAACCTCCATATTCTCCTAACTCCAAGTGAGAAATATGATCTGGTCCCACATTGGTCCATCCAAGTTTCATAATAACCTCAAAAGGAAATTCTTGAAATAGCAGCAACCAGCGACATATTCTTCCCTCAAGGACAGGTTTTTTGACCATATACTTTAAGGAGAAATGATCTGTAAAAAAATTAAAATTCCCTCCTAACATATAATAACATAACTTCTAGAGATACTATACCATTTCCAAGGCTTTACACTCAGCTATATTGTAATTACGTGTAATAATGTTATGAATTAGATAGCTTTCTGTTGGCGAAATATATGGGATGGTCCATATTCCCTTCTCCTAGTTGTGCTAGAACAACACCAAGAGCGGTTTCAAAAGCTTCAATATGTACATGGAACTCCTTCTTCAAGTTAGGGTAAACTAGAATCAAAGCACTCTTTAGTTTCTCCTTTAATGTCTTGAATGCAGCATCACACTGAGAAGTCCATATAAAAGGCTCAGACTTCTTCAGAAGTTTCTTCGGTGGGGCAATAATAGAAGCATATTTGTGTATGAACATATGGTAATAACATATGTATAGCATAGTAGATCTAATTTGTTTAACACTTGTTGGAGGTGGCATGTTGAAGATGACAACAACCTTGGTTGGATCAACTAATACACTAGCCTCACAAACGATATGCTCCAACAAATTTCCAAATAGTACATAGAAAATAAACTTCTTCCGATTAAGAGAAATTTGTAACTGCCTACATTGGTCAAAAATCACTGTGAGAAAACTTGAATGCTTCTTCAAAAGACTGTAAACAGTCAAATCATCCATATATACCTCCATAAACTTGTGTATATAGTCTCAGAAGGCTGCAAGAGCATTCTTAAGTCTGAATGGCTTCATATGATATGCATAAGAGCCCCACTTGTGGTAAAATAAGTATTTTTCTTATCCTCCTCTGCAATTCACAATGGTGATAACCTGAGAAACCATTTGTAAAAGAGTAAGCTTCATGTCCTGCAACATCATATAAAATCTCGTCATTGAAAGGAGTAGGGAAGGGGTTATGGACACATGCAATGTTTAACCTACGATAATCAACACAAACTTTGATCTCCTCATAATCCTTCTTATCCTCGATGACTATTGGACTTATCTACTCAGCTTCATCTATAGGTAAGATAAGTCATGTTGTTGGCATCTTATCAATCTCCCTCTTGACATTCTCCTTGCCCCTAGAAATCAATTGATATGGATGATGCTTTATTAGATGTTCATCTTGCTTCAGAATTTATTAATTTCCCCTAGATCTCCTCTCACATGCTTCAACTCTGAAATATATGCGGAAAACAAGTCCTCGTACTCCTTATGCAGATCAAATATTTCCTTGGCATCCTACTCATCCCAATAGTCTCTTATGCATGCAAGCTTAGGCTTCTCATCATAACCAATATTGAATTTTTGAAACTTCAAGGGTTGTATATGAGGAGCATCGTGAGGAGGATCATATTTAATTCTTCACTCTCATTTATATTCTTTAAAAGAGAGATGTCTCAACCCTTCCAAATCTTCATCATCAGGGTCCTTATCAACTTTTATACAAGCGGAAACCATCTAAGAACCTGATCCAGGTAGAGTTCTATAACCTTAGTTATAAAAAAGTTTCTGTAGGGGGATTCTAGTAGGAAACAAAACCCTTTTAATTTATTTTAAGGCTTTCAAAATATGAGAATATTCATTTAATAAATTGAAATCGGAACAAAATTGAGAAGTTATCTCATCTTGGCTAGAAGTTTGTCTTTTCATCTCCTCCTTTAAGAAACAAGCCTTAGGAATAGCCCCTAAAGTATGAAAAAAGTGAAGTACCAATGATTCAGCAAGTATCTTGTTCTTCTTCCATGCTGCAACATAGGTCTAGACATCCTTTTCAGGAATGGTGTGATATTGATACAAATAAACAATATGGACTCCCTTTTCTGGCTTATCAAATCTACATAAAAGAGCAGACATGGTCATTTCCCAAGATGGAAGATTTTTGTCATGGGTAACCCACCATTGATCACGAGTAGCTTGCAACACAACATCCATCAAGGGTAATTTGTGTTCCTCCGCAACAATGATCTAAATATCTCATATAAAAGCATCTATAGGAACAATATTATCAAAGATATGATAGTGTCTTACCTATGTTCCAATCCATCAAGAAGATCGGATAGTTGAAAATCTCATTAGGGGAACTTTGAGGTCTAAAATGGGCCTCCTAAGGAAATTATAAAATAATAGTGAAAATATTAAAACAAGATTAGATTAAATCATCAAATTTTAGAGGGAAAAAAAATAATAAATAAAATATATATATATATATATATATATATATAATGTATATATATAATATATATAATATATGATGGTATATATATATATATTATATATATATATATATATATATATATATTTATTATTTTTTCTATATATATATATATATATATATATTTCAACTCGTATTTTCAACTTATCTCCCTATGGGTTTACTCAAATTTTGAGCGAAAACACTTGTTGGATGCATAATTTGATTCCTCATCCAAGAAGTACCCATGTTACATACTTTCGATGGACCCTGCTACACGAAAAATGAGAAATACATGAAAAACATGATTGCAAACACGTTTTTTTCCTGTATTTCTCATTTTTCGTGTAGCATGGTCCATCGAAAGTATGCATCGCTACTCCTTGGATGAGGAATTAAATTTTGCATCCAACAAGTACTCCTACTCGAAATTTGAGTAAAACCTTATGGAGATAAGTTGAAAATACGAGTTGAAAAAGTACTTTTATTATTTTATTATTTTCTAATCTTTTTTCTTTTTTACTCCAAAAATGGTGAATCATCCCCCACGGTTGACGTCATCATCTTGAATCCTACTGATTCTTATAAAGTTGATTTTGGTTGTACAGTTTTCTTAGGAGGCCCATTTTAGACCTTAAAATTCACCTAATGTCTGGAATATAATTCGTGATCTACTTGTTGCAATTCTTCTAGCACAACATCAAAACCTACTTCTAAGTTTTGAATACTTCACCAACTGAGAAATTAGTCTGTTGTGGGGTTGATATAATCTTCCCTTTTTCCTATAACCACTTGATATACTTAGTCCAAGACATTGGTGTCTTCCGCACCATCAACAGGCTTTGTGTATATAAGACCCTAATAAGGATCGAAAGGTTGAATATCTCTGACTCCATTAACTTCAAAAGTCATAGTATCTCTTCAAATAAATTATGGCATAGTTTTGAAAAGGCCAATCAACTCCAATAGGGTTAGATATGGATCTTTATCTCCAGTGATATCAATAAATTTGAAATTTGCATAAGTTTTTACACCTGTGACATCCACTTCTACATGTTCCAAGCGACCAATAGCAAACATGTAATATTGATTGGCCATCCATAGCTGAATTGGTGAGAACACTAGTTTAGGCTTTCCCAGTGCCTCCTAGGTCTTCTTAGGTAAAATTTTAACATCTGAACCAAGGTCAAACATAGTGTCTTGTTGACAATGTTATATTCCTCCAACATAAAGGGGATCTCCCCGATGTGAAGTCCCAATTAGACCTCACACCATTTTTAGTAGGAGCCCCATCTGAAGTATCAACACGGCCACCATAACTTAAGGTTTTTCATGGTTTCAATGGATAATGTAAGAGATTATACACATAAACATTGAACAAACAAGTAAGTTGACATTGTGAAACACTAATTTCAATGTGTAAAAGGAGGCTTTCATGAGAGGGAAACAAAGAGTGAGTCTCTGGAAGGAAAGAAATAGTACTATCCTAAGAGGGGCACATGAGAGCAAGGAAAGATTCATTAGTTATCTAAATAAGTAGTTCACATAGACACAATGATCATTAATGAAAATACAACACACATTCAACAAGATAAGCACCAAAGCCAATAAAGTAATTCAATTTCTTTAGTACATATGAACATAACATATACCGCAAACATCCAAAGAATAGCATACAATATTCATGATACATGCATGAAAATGTGTTGACTTAGTGAGATTTTGATTATTAGGTGAAAGATCCAAGTACATAGTTGCAATGATGAGTCACTAGCTCCAATAGTGGAATATTAAGTCACTTCTTACTTCTCTAAAAGAATGATCCTCTCTTCTATGCCAAGCAAAAGAAGCCAAGTGGCTAGCTCTCCAAAGTCTAAGACTCCAAAAGCCCCTTTTCTTGAGTTATGAGGTTTCTTTTATAACAAGAGGAATGACCTTTCATATCCCCTCTAACTCTTGAGCTACCCTCGTGACTCTTAGACTCCTAAATGACCTTTGAACTTCTATATGACTCCTTGGTCCACATGTGGCTTTTCATTTTCCACATGTGATTCTTGGACTTCCACACATTTTCATTTTGTCATTTTCCTTTTTATCATACATAATTACATTCCACATCATGTGGCAAGACATATTTACACATATGACATTGTAATGAAACTTGTACAAGCCATGACTTGGTAATGATGACATGGAACTTCATGATGATATCGAAATGCCAAGTTTCTCTCCCTGTTTCCATGTCTTCAATCTTAATGAAAAATTTTCTTTGTTCTTCATCTTCACCCTCCAAAGGTTCTAGATCAAAGTTGTAACCTTCCAAGGGAATATGATATGTCATCATTCTATCATGGTCCAGGATATCTCCATGCCTTGATGATGGTTCTTTGTACTTATTCTCTGCAAGCGATTCTTTGTTCCTTCTCCTTGACATCTTCGTTAGGAATCTCCTTTCCCTATTAAGGTGTACACCTGTCAATGAATTTCCCTCATGGAAAGGCAAGATCAATCTCGAAACCATTTATTCTCCCTACTTTTCTCATGGAAGAAGCTGCTTGTGATGGGCCATTGTAAGGACTGAAAAGGAGAGGCTTGCTGGGAATGGCGCAGTTGAGCTTAGCAATGGTTAAGGAAGGCATCACTGCTCATTATAATTGTGCCATGTCCTATAAGGAGAGGCTCTTCATGGTCCAGCACAGTGGGCAAGTGCAAGAGATAATGTGATGAGCTTGTTGGATGAAATTGTGACATGCGCTAGGATCCAGGGAGAAGGATACAATGATAGCACAACTGAGCTTCACAGTGACTAAGGGAGGCCTTGATTGTGGACTACAACTATCACATGCACTCAGGATGTAGGGCATGACTCAATGACTACATAATTAGGGAGTTTAGTTGACAAGGGTTGATGGTTTGTTGAATAAAACTATGACATGTGCTATGACTAAGAAGTAGGCTTAAGGGAGAGCATAGTTTTCTTCAGCATTGATCCAAGAAAGGCTCCACTATCCACTATAACTACAACATGCAAAAGGAAGGCAAGAAGAACAAGGCATGGCACAGTAAGGGGTTCTAGCCATTAGAAAAGGCAATACTAGGCACTACAACTACGACATGTGTAGCGCTTGAGGGGAAGGCTCCTATGCTAACAAATTTTGCTTCTAGAATGGCTTACTTTCCACTAGAAATGTGACCTGTGCCAAGGGGGACTCACTAATAAGGAATGTTGCGCAATTGACTAAGGGAGAAACATAATTTAAGTTTCCTTTATCAGGAAGGTGCTTAATGCAATGTGAGGGGGAGGGGCCCTTGCGTGTCGCAGTTTAATTTTGCAGTGGGCAACTAGAAATTTTCCATCTGCCATACATGGTTGAATTACCTAGATCTCATTGCAGAGAGTCAATGCATGCAATAAGGGTTAGTGACCATGCTTTGACGGTTCTCAATGCACAGTGATAGGAGTTGATTGTAAATAGGACTCATTACACAAGTCTGGGAGGAAGATATCTGATCAATGAGGCTCATGAATAGGTTGTTCTCATCACACGGTGAAGGATTGATGCTTTCATAACTTACACTGGGAAGGAGGACCAAGAAGAGAAGACTGGTAGAGTAAGAAAGGGAAAAGAATATGAACAAGGATCCAACATGGATCACACACTTTAATTCCATCAATACAAGCCAAGGAAATATATAAGACTCGTGAACAACAATCACACCTTGAAACGACAACAAAGCGACACTTATTTCTAAGTGTGATATTTGAAACGCGCATTGTGACAGTTAGAACACAAGTTGTGACACAAGGTTTGACTATGACAAAAAAGTGCGCTAAGATATAGGAATTAGTCTAGCACATATTATTATGATATGAAGGACCATCTAATGCAAAATAGTGTGCTAGAAATGACTCTAGTGATGTGTAAAGTTGTGACACATACAAGGGTGAAAATAGTTAGAAGCGACAATTGCGAGAGTAAGAAAATGTGAAAATGACACTCGCAAAAGCTTAAGAAATTGAACGTAACACATTCCAAAGTCAAGATAACATGAAAACTCCACTTGTTAAAATGAAAACAAGCAAAAATGATAGTCACAAAAGTGAAAGCAACACTTAAGAAACAAGCGTGCACAAAAGCGACAGTTGAAAAAACTCATTAAAATAGAAGTACAATTGCGGCCAAAGTAAGAGGGACACTGTCAAGCATGTGGTGCATTGACTGTTAATATAGGTTGTGTTGTTTACTATCAATAGTGATTTCACAAGCCTTGCTTTCAAGAGTTGTGCAATGTGTATCTAAGCTTGCAGAGAAAGATGTGTGTTCGTAAATACATTGAGCATGTATGAGAAAGTGCCTTTGACACTTAGAGTTTAAGAAGAAGACTTGAACACTTACCAGAACATCAAACAAACATGAAGTGACCATAGAGAAACAGATCATAAGATCCTCAGTAGGCTCAAAAATTAAAGTTTAGGCAAAATTTTGGAGGGTGTTGATCGCAGTGTCAACATGTCTTGAATTTGATAACCCACAATTTGGGAATCTATTCAAAATTCTCTTCCAGTTATCCACTTGTTGTGCCTGAATCTGTTCAAAAATGGGTTGTTCAAGTAGCTAATTGTCTCTCACAAAGCCTTTCAACTTATTCTGAAACTAATTAGAGAGTTTTTCATCACTCAAAATATCAAGAAATATTTTAAACCATGTTGTAATTGGTTGTGACAAGTCTGAATAAAATTGAGGACTAGCAGGCGATCTTGTTTCAGGAAATAGAGTCTGGCCCTTTTCTTATCCCACAACTCTAGGGATATAAGAAGAAGAAAAATCTAACTCCCAGAAGATATAGGCAATATATTTATAGTATTCGTTTTGTTGATTAGGATCATATTTGGCTCATGAAGATTCAGCCTTTTGAATGATAGGTTATTTGGAAGTGCCCTTATGAGCACAAGTTCGAGTTCCTCCTCATGTAACAATATTAATATTAAGTTGTTGGGATGGTTCTAGTTTCCATGGATCTGAACTAATTAGATTAACTCTTCTCTGTTGGTTCTCCTCTGCCGGTTCTTCTCCTCCTATCAGTCTATCAGTTCATGATAGTCTTTTGTTGCATGAGTATTAACACAGTAGTGCGGACACCATGTTCTCTTTGGCGATGAATAGTTCCTGGCTACATGTCCTTTCTCATCACAATTATAACATCTAATTGGCCCTCTTCCACTAGTTATTCCTCCTATATAGCCTACACCTCCTCTTCTACGAGTGGATTCATTCACTCAAAAGGTAGAATGATCCAAGTGATCAGCGAGAGCATCCGAAGCTTTGCAGTAGTGAGTGTTATGTGTGGGAGATCCAATGAACTCACTGAAAAGGGGATTAGGCACATTGCAATATTTTTTACAGTATAGGGAACAACTGAGGTGAATGGCCATAAGAATAATAAAGCTCATAATATTCATTAGATGATGTATCTTGTTGGTTTGGAAAAGCATGATACTGAGTATGTCCCTAAAAAGGAATAGTTGAGGATACTTGCATAACTCCTCATTAAGGTCTTGTCTACTGAGGATGGGGTCTTAGAGAAACATTGGAGGGTCCTACACCCCACAACCTCAGACATTTTGTAACATGATGTCTCTTTGTTTAGCAACATTTGTACCAAACCTAAGGACAAGTAGGTTTTGCAGTATTCATCTCATTCAATATTTTAGTTAGAAAATCAATTTGATTTTGCAAATCATTCAAAGTAGGATCACTGGAAGTAGAGTTTAGTTAAATTAGATAGGATACCCCAAAATAGATTTGATTACTTGTTCTAAGGATTCTTACAAGGAGTTAATCTTTTGTTGCATCAAAGGTATTTTTGTTAATGGTAGTAAAGCTTGAATAAACTATTCCTTTTTATGATCTGGATGAGATAATTTCCCCACGACATATTTAAACCTATGCATACACTCCCATGCAAACTCTCCTTCTTTCTACCTTATTGATGAGCACCAATATTGCAGCAAGAATGTTGCAACTCTTGGCTACCAACTTTGCTTTATCAACCTGGGGTTCATACAAACTTGGAGGTGACAGTGCTTTATTCACAAGTAAAGGTGACGGTTCTGCCTTTTGTCACTGTTCAGCTAGTGAGAGACCACTAGGGTTTGCAAGCCAGACTTCTATGGATTCAGAAGAAGCTTGGTTCCTTGATGAAAGAAACAGAAATCTACCCTAAGAGAGAGTTGATCTATTGCAAGAATGAAGATAGAAGAGATGGCAATGAAATCCTACTTTGCAAAACTAATCAAATGCTAGTTTAGGTACAAAAAACTCTAAATATCATGAAAGAAATGGAAATCTATCTTTTTGGGCTGCATAAGGGTCTTTTCCTCAAATCATGATCCCGGAGGGAAGAAGTGAGGCCAAGACACCTGCTGACATCTTTGTGGTGCCTATTTTATCCCTTCTAACCTACTACTGAAGTAAGGCACAAATGAAAGCAAACTAATAAACAATTAATCAAAGCTACACTATTTGCAATGAAAGACTTCTAAAGAGAGTTTAACCATGAATCTATAAAACTAAGCTAAGCATAAAGATACAAGAAGAGAAGCCCTTGCTACTAGGGTTGGGCCCTAACCCAAGAGCTTCAACCCTCTGAGTTAACTCAACATTGAATCAAGAAAAAGCTCATTTTTTATTACCAAAACAGGAAATTACATCAAAAAGTCTTCCACAAGTCTGGAGCTCGAAATAGCTAAAATTTTTGCAACAAAAATTTGAATCCTAATGAGGCTCTAGGCCTCTCTACTTATACAACTAAATTCCCCAACGACTTCCTTAAATTTAGGGAGGCTTGGCTCCCAAACTAGAGATGAGCTAACTCTTTATCTATCACTTGCTCGGTTGCCTTTTAATCTTCATGACTTGGCTGCTTGCACTCCGAGATGATGTGATTAATGGAGAAATATTCGAGTGGAGGAGGAGTAAATGAGGAATATTTACCTCCTACAATCTCTCCCCCTTGTCCCATTCGAGTTTCAAACCTTAGACTTGCCAAAATTCCTTGATTTTCTCTTCCAAACCTGCATTAGTCCACTAGGCATAATATCTCACTTTAACTCATCTCATTAAACAAAATATAATCAAAACATGTAATAAGTTGTGAGAAAAGTTGGTTTGACTAAGCTAGGAGGTGAATTAAGGCCCATATAATTACCCAATGGTGAGGCTCATCATCAGCCCCCTACTGAAAGTGTTGCTCATCCTCTAAGCAACTCAATCAATATCCATGTCCTTCATAACTCTAGTGACCTCCATGACATCCCATGCCTCTATTGTGGTTTCCTCTTCTTGTTCATAGACACCTGCTTTCTTTTATACCTCCTCCCACTGTCTCGTTTCTTCTTCTTCTTTCCTTCCTTCTAGCATTCCTACGAGCAGTGGTGGATTGAGTCTCAAGCCAATCCAATTGACTTTGAGCCTTTGCATAGATTGTTTATACATAGGTGTCATGTTCAGTGCTTCTCTCATTCTTTGAGGAGAGTGGTACTCTCTTATCTTTAAACTATATGGCAATGTGTTCCATCTCCTTAGGCAAGCTTGTATGCTGTCATCCCCTAACAACCTGAACATGTCCTCAAAATGTGTAATTGCTTGCTCTTGGGCAGGAAGATACTTGGGTGCAAGCTAAGGATCATTTGCAATTAAATTATGTGTACTAATGAGGGCCATTGGATTGGACTACTCAACTCTGAACATAAGAGGCTTTGTTCGTTCTTTTGCCAATATCTTCTTCATTTTTGCAGCCCTTGCTTCCTCATGGTTCATTCATGATGCCAAAGCCATCAACTGTAAATCTCCTAGCTTGGCATTAGGGTCCCATACATTCATGTCTGTTAAGGCCATGTTATGCAAATAAAACTCAGACATCTTGGCCATAGCTTCCAATGTACTTTAATCACAAAGATCAATGAACTGTCTATAATTCTGAAATGGCATAGTGCCTCTCTGCGCTAGGTTCTTAATTTGGAATTGCAGCCATTGTTCCTTAAGGTATAGGGCATAGAATTTAGCTGACATCCTACACTGGATTGCTTCCAAAAAGAGATTGTCCATACATGCCAATTGGTTCTCTCTTTCTTGTAGTTGTCCTTTCAACCATGCATTTTCTGTCTCTAACTGATTTCTCATTATGTCCTCTATGTCCCTCAAGCCACTTAGGTCTCTACCCATCTACTTGAGCTTCTACTCCATGTGACCAATGTCTTCCACCCCCTTGGATTTCAAAATCTGCATCCGTCGATGAGTTTTGGCTCTCTCCTTCTCAAGCTCAAAGAATAATGGAATAGCAAATCTTTGTAGAATGGCCCTTCCCCCTTCAATAAATCTGTAGTAAGAGTCAAGGTTAGGTTGGGGGTTAGGTTCCCTTAGCTCTGGTCCTCTTCTCTAGTTTCTTGTTGTAGGCTTCCCTCCTTTTCCAATTTTTGAGTCTCTTGTAGGTTTAGCAGAGTATCCTGTAGGACTTCTTCAGCTTCCTGTAGGTCATGTTTTGTATCCTGTAGGATTTCTTTCCCTTTGGATGAGGTGGACCTAGTTATAGGTCTTCTCACATAGGTGATAGGAGACTTTGGAGGAAGCATTTTCTCCTGTTGTTTAGGTGAGCCCTCAATTACAATAGGAATTTTTGGTTGGTGTTTGGAGTTTCCCCTGCCTTATCCTTGTGCTTTTCCTTGTCTTGAAATATAAGGGGGTTTGCCTCTGTCTTTTGCCTTTTTGTTTGATAGGGGTGCTAAGAGCAGTGAGGGCGGTTGTTGCTTCTCTCTCAGTGGGTTCTGGAAACACCCTAGGTTACTCCTCCTTGTATTTTGCCTCCTCTTTTCCATTGCCCTTTTCCTCTCTGTTTTCCCCCCTTTTTCTCCTTCTAGATTCGCATCTTGTTTATCAATCTCTTCTTTGTCATCTTCCTCTATTTCCTCATCCTCTTCCTTCTCTTTCTCCTCTTCTTCCTCCTCATATGTCTCATCTTCATCCCTCTCTGCTTCTTCTCTATCTGTTTCAGTTTCTTCCTCATCCTTTTCACTGACAATAGGACTAATTTCATATGTGAGGGCTTTAATATCCTCCTCTGTCTGCATGTCTCTAAAAAATTCCCATTGGATAGGAATTCTGAGGTTGTGGAGGGCATCTTCTATGATGATTCTAATTAACCCATGGTGGGCTAACTGCTGGTGGTTTCCCTCCTACACCTTTATGCTTGTGTCTATCAATGATTTCAGAAGGAAGTATGGTATGTTGAGCTTGCGGTGAGGAGGAGTTTCAGCTCCAAACCTCAATTCTTCAAGAAGTATAAAGTGATACCCATAAACCACACTATACCTACCCTCACATGATATGTATTTGATAAGGTGGTAGCTCACCTCATTCCAGGGGTATGGTAAGCTTGCTCTCCTTACTCCATTTTTGTCCTCAATGGGCTCTTCTCCCTCTAAAAGGAACTTCTTCTTGGCAATCTGAATATCTCCCTTGTCTTCCTTTCTCCAAGGCACTCCTAGGGGAAGTTTGGTAATTCTACATATGAGTTTAGGAGTGAGATCTATGGAGAGGCCTCTCACCACAACAGTGGCATGAATTCTAGTCAGTGGAATGAGGGAGAGAAAAAAATCTCTGGCCACTTCATCATCATACCCTCTTAATTTTTCAAAATACCCCATCCAATTATGTCTTGTGAAGATTTCTAACACCTAAGGGTGTTGGTGGATTCTCACAGCATTAATGGGCTCCCTTCTATCAAACCCCCCTGTCATTTTGTTGATGAATTTGGAGGAGTTGAGATGGTTGACACAATTTTTCGAATGCAGAAGTAAATAACTGAAAGAACTATGGAGACAATTCCCTTTCACAGCTGCCAAATTCACTCACTACTAGGGGATTTTCTGTTCAATTCTCTTTGAAAAAGGGAAGGAATTATAGATCCTACCTCTTCATTGCATTTGTTGTAGCCAACCCCCATGTTTTCCCCTCTGAAACTCCTCTCGGCCAATCTTGTAGACAGTCTGTCTATATCCTATTGGATTTTTGTGCGATCCTGTAGTATTTCCTGTGCAATCCTGTAGGAAGTCCTATGCAGGAGACAGATGGAATTTTCCTCTTCTGTTGGTTTCTTGGGTATGAGAGTGACTTTTGCTAGAGTGAGCCTTGAGGAAATGCATGTATGAGTGCATGGGGATCAACGAGTATTTCTTCTTATGGAAAAGTTATGTGAGGTGGTGTGCTGGCAGCGGAGGTACGTTTTCTATTTTTTTACCGTTGGTCCCTACTACCACCTCATCATTCCCCTCTCCTCGTAATCAGCTCCCATTTCATGCCTCCATATACTTAATTGTTTTTTTCCTTCTCTTCTCTTTTTTGAATTGATTGTTACCACGTGTGGGAGGACCAACTGTTTTTTCTTCGTCAGTTGAACGAAGGTGGAAAGTTAACTAGCCACCTTTCGCTTACAAACCAGCTTACTCGTAAACTATACATCTTTTGACTACATTATGAAAATGAGAGAGTGAGTGAGATACTTACCTGTGGTGCTAATACCTTGTTGCAGTTGTTGAAGACCAGAGATGCTTACTATGTGTTGGTTGCATGCTACTTTTCCTTCTTTTTTTTATTGATCTCTGATGTTTCCTTTGATGTGCAGGTACCTGGTGTTCAAGATGTTGGTGTTGTGACTGCTTTGGAGCTCCTTTTGCCCTTGGATCTTCATGCTAGAAGCTTGCTGTAATCATGATTTGCATTCTGTGGGATAGGCTGCTACAAGATTTCCGACAGGATGTCCTAAAGCTGCTTCTCCCTCAAAACTTTTAATCATACACTCTGTTAGGATTTTGAGGTTGGTGACATGGATTGAGAGGAAGACTAGGAGTGTGGAGAAATGAGACATACACAGGTGCTACTCCCTTTTGCTCTTCGTTTCATTTTTTCTTCTTTTTGTTTTCCCTTGAAGACTGTGAAAAATAAATTTTTCTGAAACTAATTTTTTTATGGTGTATGTAGGAGTGATGAAAGTGAAGACATGTACGGTAATGAAGTTGTGATGGAGGGATGTCATTATTTTGACATGGCAGGTCATTTTCTCGCCTTAGGGTCACTTCCTATAGGATTCCCGAGCCACTGTAATTCCTACAGGATCATCCTGTAGGTTTTCAGGGGATCCTGTAGGTTTACAAGGGATCCTATAGAAGACACAATACCCTTGTAAACTGAAGCA
This sequence comes from Pinus taeda, assembly GCA_000404065.3. Lineage (NCBI taxonomy): Eukaryota > Viridiplantae > Streptophyta > Pinopsida > Pinales > Pinaceae > Pinus > Pinus taeda. Next base: position 170,477 of record APFE031019956.1, read on the forward strand.
AAGGAGTGAAAAAATGAAATAAATGGTGGAGTGATGAATGACAATGAGTGGAAAAATAAAAATGTGAGTGAAATTGGTCCCTTTTTTATCCTCCTTTGTTCTCTAATCGTCCTCCTTGTTGACCTACAAATAGAAATTTTCATGATTTTTTCTCCTTTTTTTTAAATAACTAGGCTACGTCTGAGAGGTTTTCATCCTAGTTGTTTGCCCTGGGTGCCTCAAGAGAAGTTTTCACCCAGGGATCTTTTTATTTTCTATTTTTTCACTTTTTTCTTTTTTGACACCATTGGGCTTCCCCAATAGGTTTTCAACCCAATAGTGGGACTCAGGCGCCTCAAGGAGGTTTTCACCTGAGTCCTTATTTTTCTTTTTTCTTTTTTCTTTTTTCTCTCAGTGATGAGGCAGGAGTTGAAACTTTCTCTACTACCATCATTGTTTTATTGATACCATGAATGAACTCTTGCTTTAACAATGGTATTTTGTAAACTTTCAATCGATGTCCATTAACAAGTAAAGGAATGGCCTCTTCATCTATGGTTCTGATATGCACTGAACCATTATCATGACATCTTTCTATAACATAAGGTCCTAGCCATCTTGTCCTTAACTTGCCCTTAAATTCTTTATATCTGGAATCATATAACAAGGCCCAATCACATTCTTGAAATTACTTATCCTAGATGTTCTTATTATGCCATATATTCCTTTGAAGTTGGGTTACTTCTGTGTGTAGGAGGGCCTGCATTCTGAACTCATCTAAACCATTTAACTGGAGCAATCTCTCTTTTTGTGCACTGTTGAGATCTATATCTAGTTGGGTTTCCATCCTTAATGTGTTATACTCAAACTCAATGGACAGCAGGGCCCTTTTCCCACAGACCAGCTCATAGGGTGTGAATCCAGTGGTGGTCTTCAAGGTGGTATTATAGGCCCAGGTGGCCTCAACTAGTCTATCTGCCCAATCTTTCCTACTGTTGTTAACCACTTCGGTCAAGATGCCCTCCAGCACTCTGTTCGTCACCTCCACTTGCCCATTCTCTTAGGGGTGATATGGATTGGAGGTCCTATGCTTGATCTTGTGCTGGCTGAGCAAGTATTCAATCACGTTGGAGGTAAATTGGCTGCCTTGATCAATGACTAGCTCTCTAGGGTACCCAAATTTGTAAAATACATTCTCCCTTAAGAAATCAGCTACCTTTTCCTTTGTTGTTGCCTTGATTGCCTTGGTTTCAGCCCACTTAGTCAAATAGTTGGTGCACATTGTTACACAGTAAAATGTCACTGTCACCTTGTCAGTCTCCCTACTGTGTCATTAAATCACATCCACCATGCTTATGCTCTCTGAAATGGCTAAAAACCTTCTTTGCCTAAGTTTATTGGATCATCGCGACTGTTGTTAAAATAACCGCGCTAACTGGCGGATGACAGTATAAATGGTGCGCTGCCAGCGCGGAAGCACACGGGTTTTCCGCGCTGGTCGAATTTCATAAATAGCGCGCCCTCCGCTTGTATTAGTTCGCGCTGACCAGACCTCTTCTATAATTGAGATGCGATGCCAGCGCGCCAGCCCAGTTTTGCACCCGCGCTGATCCTGTTTGGGCGAGTTTGTTCTAATAGCCAGCCTTCCAGATGACTCCAGACTTGGTTGTTAGCTTTGTAAAGGTCGCCATCCTTTCTAAGGCATGTCTGTTCGCCTGGTCACCCACTTTTTTTGGGGGTAAGCTCATCCTTTCACTATTCATGGAGCCTCCTTCTCCTATATAAGCCTCCACCATTGCCATGAGCAACTAGTTTTTGATAGGAGTTTTTGACATATAGACTTGGAGATAGAGGAATTCATAGTGCATTAGTGCTGCTCTTTGTAGGCATTTGGTGTGTTGTGTGTGAGGATTGCTTTAGAGCTTAAGGAAGGTTATGAGTTTGTTGCCTTGTGTGAGAGAGAGACCTCTTTGACTTGGGAGATCTACCTTCAAAGGTGAATGGTGATGAGACATGCTAGCTGGACCCTCTAGAGAAGGACTCAGCGTCAAAAATTTGGTTGTACCTTACTCTATTTCTTATTAATAAAAGATAGATTACTACTGTTATGGTTCCATTCTCATTTGTCTTATGAATGATTAATGTGAATTACATCCTTTCTGACTGATGTATGGTTGTTTTTAGTAGATTTTATGCTAGTGTTTGCTCTCTCTTTGCTTGTGCAGGTGTCCGCCCGCGAGGATAGTGGAGGATTGTGATCGGCTGGAGCGAAGAAGCGAGAGTGGCATCTCTTTGTCAAACATAGCGCTGGAATCCAAGTAGGTGTTCTTTACCCACTTGTTAATTGCAACTAGGAACTTGCAAAGTAGCATTGATTGATTGTTGCTAGACCCCTTTTGGGCTAGTAGGGATCGCCTCTATCCGTAGAGGGGATTTACCTCTCCAACAATTTGGCGACTCCACTGGGGAGCATTGCTTGTCTCTTTGTTGTTCATCCTTGTTTTTGGATTTGATTATTGCTTTCTTGTCAAGGATTGGGGATTAGTTTGTTGTTGTTGGTTTCCTGGTTCATCCTGGGAACTGCTTTAATTGTCTTAAAAGCCTGTTACCTTGGTTTGGGGGTTTTTGGTTCGTTTTTGCTTGTTTTTTAGCCTCAGCGCGTTTTATTTCAGAACAGTTGCGCTGACGTCGCACATCTGTTTCTTTGTTTTTCCTGTCATCGCGCTTATACATTTAACAGTCGCGCTGACCTTGTTTTCGGGCCAGCGCCCTTTATCCATGTCCTTCCGTGCTGACAACGCAAAGTTGCTACAGGCGTTGTCTTGTCATCGCTTTATTGCTGAGGGGTCACCCGCGCTGATCCTGTAAAAGTCTTTTTTGTCCAAATTTTCCTCCTGAACCTCTTGGTTTGGCTGTACCTTGCTCTTTCCACTTGGTTTATGACTTGTTTTATTTTGTTTGAGCTGTGACACGCTTGCTTGCGAAGCCTTGTTCCCCAAGGGTTCGTTTATTACTTGTTTTCGGTTTTTGCAAAGCCTTCCTTTTCGCTTTCGCTGCTTGGTTTGTATCTTGCCATCATTTTTACAGTTGCCAGAATGTGTTGGAGTCTTGTTTGACTGGTTTTGAGTCTCTCTCTTTTGAGATATTCTTAATTTGATTTCCTTTGATCATTACTTGAAGGTTTGTCTCAGTCTCTTCACAATTTTGCGTCTTTTTGCTTTTGTTTTTGCAAAAAAAATTCCCCCTCATTCGCCAGGGGGGGGCTAAATTGGGTATGAGTGTTAATCGCCTTTGAGTGTTTTTATTTTTGATCTTTGGAAATCTCACCCAATTTTCTTGATTTGCACTTGGTTGGTTCTTAGATTACATTAGAATCATCTTGTGTTTGAGAATTCTCTTGCATAGATCACACTTGCATAATTAGAATTCTCATTTGTGCATAGATTACATTTGCATACTTTTCAAGTGAATTGTGCATAGATTACAATTTCATAGATTACCTTTACCCTTTGGGTGTTTGCTTTTTTCCATCGACTTCACATTTCTAGCCCTAGGGCATCTAGTGGCTTTGTGTGTCGAGCCTCCCTTAGGTGTTTT
>APFE031019956.1:232219-259268 GCA_000404065.3 Pinus taeda
GCGTACAATAGCTCATTAGAAAGATCTATTCGAGAACTATCATTGTTGGACCGGCAACACCGGTCCATGTTCCATGGACCCGTGTTGCCCCTGGATTCCCAAAAAACGTCGTTTAGGGCCTCAAAACGGCTCCGGAAGTTCAGGACCCGAAAAACTGCTAAAAATAGTAAGTTGTGCTACAATTAAGGAAACTGAAAATGCTGAAAGAGACAATTGTGGGGGTCCAAATGGGATAGGTGGGTGGCCACCAACATCCACCTGGATCAATCTTTCCTTCAGTATTGTAGTTGTAAGTTTGGCTTCCAGGTTGGCACTTTTAATGATGGCTTTCTCATAGTCAGAAAGGATTTCCACGTAATATCTTACTGTGGATATATTTTGTTTAATCTGCCTCCATATTCTTCTTTGGCTTGTATTAGAACATGATTTCCTGTGAGGGTAACTCTAATTATCTACTGCGGGATTTTAACCTAAACTTGTTTCTTCTTAAGCCTGTTCTGAATCTATTCAATTATGTCATTCTTTTTGTTTGCTAAATTTTCCCCTCTATGTTCTACTCTTTTCTTCTCCAATTTAGCCTCTTCTAGCTCTTTTTCTAGATGATATGCTTTGATTTGTAGGATCTTTGAGTCCTCAACTTCATATGCTTGGGACATATTAAGGGCTTGATCAATTATATTTTATAATCAGCTAGAACTTTGAGGTGGTGTTCCTATTTTGTGTGGTATTCTTCTTTCAAAACCTACATTTGTCTAAGTACTTCTTTAAATTCTTCCTCTTTAAGTCACAAGGATGTTCTCATCTCTTGCAGATGAGTTTCAACCTCTAATTTCCTTTAAAAATCTTGGATTAAGATATGCGGGTCATGATCTGATATCGTCGTAATGTCTGGAGGATCTTGGTTTCCTTCTCCTTTTATTCCAGTAATTTCTTAAATGGCCCAACTTCTCTGGGTTGAAAAGATTGTCGAATCACAGCATCTTCCAATTCTTTAATTTAATTAGCTCTAGTTATTAGAGCTACCCATGTTATGTGTAACTGGTATGGAAACTTTTCAAACATCGCCTGCGTCCTTTTATTTCCCATTGTTGAATCAAGCAATCTCCTGGCAAAAATTTCTCTTGATTTTTGATGCAAGTTGATTACATCCATATCTGACACTTTTCCCAAATTAATGGCTAAAGAATAAGTATGAGGTCCTAGCATCTGTTGATTCTATATTATCTTTGGTTGAAATACTGTGAGGCTTATAGTATTTGTGTCAAAATCAGTAGAAGAAATAAATTGTGGTCTAACTATGGGGACCATGTCATTGATTGTTGCAACTTCTATCAATTGAGACTACTCAAACAATAGAGCTAATTTTGTATTATGCTTGATGCCAAGGGCCTATGCACCAAAATATTATGGCCTGGTGTAATTGATAGCTTAGTTTGGTACATCTCCTTACCTAATTGTTATATTTCCTACTCGAATAGCTCAATATTGACTTCATCTCCTTTCGCTTTCACCTGTTGTGATGCTTCAGTTGGAGTTAAAAATTCTTATTTTCTTTTTGTTGTAGTGGCTAGTGGAATAGACGTTGGTTGCTCCATATTGGTTTGCTACGTTTGCACTTCAATGGTGTTATCACAATTTTAGTCAACAATTTTTAGAAGCGCTGACAACACGCGAATTTGTAATAACAAGGTTAAAGCGTTGACAATGGGAGTGTCAGTGTTATTTTATGTTTGAAAATTTTAAAAATGCGTTAACATTCAAAGTATCAACGCCAAAGGATAAATTCAAATATTTTGTTTTATCATGTGCTGACAAAATACAGGTTAGCAGATTAATAATCATTATCAAATAAGTGTTGATGAGTTGAATGGTGAGGTCACGTAATGCGTTGATGGATTTCGCCACCTAGAGGTAACATGGATTAAAAAATCATTATTGTTGTTAAGTTTTTTTAAATCGATATTCAGATTGTTAAAATGATGTACCACTTGACACGTCCTGGAGTAATTTACCTCATATAGTAACACTTGTATAACCCATGATTGAGTTGTTGTATTTCTTAAGCTAAATGAGGACGGGTTGTTAATTTTTCCCCGGAAACTCGGGATTGAATCATCATCCTACTTCTGGTGCTTTTGCTTGGTGGTTTGAAACATGGGAAGGAGCAGAAAATTGAATAGAGGTGAGCCTAAGGCACCTGACCTACTCGAAGTCTATCCTGAGATTCAACAGCATTTTCGAGAAGCGCGGTGGGAGCATTTTTTTCTCTCGTTGTGTAGGTTATCCTAATGGAGTTACCAGAATGTTTGTAGAAGGCTTCGATAGTCAGCATATGACCATTGGGAGAATTTCATTTCAGGTCACAGAGGAGATAATTTCTTAAGTCGCATGTTTTCTGACAAACAGAGAAAGTGCATTTAGGAGCCATGTTTTGGCTAGCATTGATGTACCTTTTTTTCCTGAAATGTGAATTTAAGGAAATGAAATAGCGTTCAAGATTTCAGAGGTCCTAGTCAAAGGATGAGTGGCATTGTCTTCTACAGATTACTTTGTCATACTTCACCTGCGAAGGATGCTACAATCGAGTTAATTTCTATCATTTCCAATTTTTAGCTCATATAGGAGGTCAACTGAGAATCACTACTCCCTATTTGTTGTTGGAAAGCCTTAAACATATATCTGCTAGAGTTAGAGTAAGACCATATGCATATTCCCACTTCATATATCATAAGGGTCTGACAAAACTATTAATTGAAAGCTAGTTGAGAAGGGATGGAAGGACCTGGGAAAATTTTTTGTTTTGGGGAGGGTTTGAACTTCAAACTGCAAAACCAAAAATGGGTAGGAAGAACGGTAGCAAAAAGAAAATCAAACAACCAAATAATCCTAAATAGGGGACCTCGTCTGTACAAACTAGGAGTCAAAAAAAGGTGGAACCAATTCCTCCTTTGGTTCCTTAATTACCAAGGGTTTATACCAGGATAAGTGATAGGCTAAGAAAAACAAAGGATGTTTTTCCTCTCATTGTCCCCCTACCTGCAAAAAGAGAAGTTAACAAGCAAATAGAGAAATCCAAGGGAAAAATGATTGAGCCTAAAGTAGAAAAACACCAGTAGATAAGGAACCCACCTTGGCAAAGATGTTTAAAGGTGGAAAAAAACCCCACTCTAGGCCATGGAATAAGCTGAGACTGAATATAATCCTAGGTTAGAAAAGGAGGTCATAGATCTAGATAAAACTCTTCAAAAGGACTTTATCACAAACCAAGAGAAGGCCACAAGCTCAAAGGGACCAAGGAAAGCAAAAGATTCAAAGAAAGGGGTTACTACCAAGGTTCAAAGGAGTAAGAGACAGAGGAGGACAAATGTTGACATATTACTGGAGGCAGCGAGCACACTTAGCTAGTTGATTCTTAACCCCACAGTTTTGATTGTCCACTGTCAGAGCGAAATTTTGATTCGCAGAGTGATAACCAGTCTATCATTGATTTGTTCTAGTAAACGTGAATGAGCATTGCCATTTTCATTGTCAATGCATTTTGGCAATCGGTTCTATAAAAGAACTGACATACAGTCTGTCAGCATTATTGTTTATGTTTCGGCTTCAAAAGGATAATAGTGAGATTGTTAGCGCTATCAGATCAGAAATCCTGAAAGGAGGAGTTGTGCAACATATTATATTTTTAGAAGGATGACTAGGCAAGATTTCCAGCAAATCGGGCAGAAGATTAGTCATCATTTTTTACCATTTTCCTAGCCAAGTTTGTAGCAGGTCGCTATGATTCAGATATAGATAGGCTTGGAAAAATGTATTATGTGCATGTATTTGAGATATACGCTTTTATTTTTAGAAGATTGTACTTAAGTAGATACTAGAAACCTGTTGTAAGTTGTAATCTTTTCTATAAGGACAAGCTCTATAAAATGAAGAAGGGTTCATAATTTTTGGAAAATTAGACCTAGTGTATATTATTTTTTGTATGAATAAAACTCATTGCAAGAAGTATTACAGAATTTTAGAGATTAATATATTGAAGGTTTCTTGTCAATTTCCTATTGTGTTTTTCCTCTTTCTTAGTCAAAACTTGAATCCATTGATCTTCAGTAATTTGAATAAATGTTATGAAACAGAATTCTGTGTAAATGCTATGTTTCAGGTTATTCATATTTCTTATGTGTTTTTCAACTTAAATGTCAATTACAGAATTCACATAGTTGCTCTGTTTTTTATGCTTACTTTTATTGTCTCCTATCATATCTCGTTAATGATTTGTCAAAGAAACTTGCAACTATATTGCCTCTATTAGACTAATTTGTACAGTCTATAGCCAGTGTCTTTGTATCAGACACTCCATACCCAGTGGTTTTACCTTTCTTTTCCAAACCAATTTTATAGGATCCAATTAGATCTAGCCATTGTTCTAAGTACATAACCAGTCATATTTGACTGAGTTATAGAAGGGATACCCCTTCAAATTGAAAGGGTTAGCTTTCAAGTTCAAAATACTGGTTAGAGGTTACCTTAGATTTTTTCCCACAACCAAGGTTTTCTTTAACTGATAACATTTTGGCATCGTTGTTGGGGAATGAAAGATACACTCTCACCGAATGACTTGATTGTTTGAGTCAAATATTTGAGACCAAACAGGGATTTAAATATCAATTGGCTGTAAGAATTTTCTTTGGAGACTCCACTTTGAAATTTAGGGTAATCTTATTGGTGAATTCTAGCTCATAGGGGGGTTTACACTTGGAGGAACCCTTATCCAAATCCACCACAGATTTTGTCAAGTCCGGAAAGGTTGTTTAGAAGAAAAGCTCTAGAAAAATCAGGTATGGTTAATTTAGAGAGATCTTATTCATTACCTATAAAATTTGAAATTGTTGATGATTTACAGTTTGATATTAAATTTGAACAAACTCTATTTAGATCTAAGTCTGAAAACAATATTTCAGACATTGTTTTTTTATCAAACCATATTTAAAACCTTTATTTCTAGTTCTGTCAGTCAAGAATTAGACTTGTTGCCATAAGATCAAGAAATTTGGTCTCAATTTCAAAAGTAGGAGAAGATAGTCCATGAAATTCATATATCTACATTCGAGTCCTCAACTTTTTCATTTTTGATTCCAACATTCTCTATCTCAACTAGTCCTTTGTTTTCTGTGGGATTTCATACTCCTATCTCATCAACTATCACAACAACAATTCCATTACCATTGACATTTGCTTTTCAAATCCCTATTGTTAGTTTGTCCTCATCTCACACAACTATGGATGCTAGATATGCCCCTCTCAATCTCCCAGCCCCGCTAAATGATCTTCCTTTGAACTACGGACAATGTTTACTTCAATTTGCTAGTACAAGACCCCTCACATCTTAGCAACATGTAGACAAGTTGAATGGTTTCATTGATATAGAGGAGGTATATCATGAGGATGTTAACCTTAGAATTTTTGCAAAATTTCTATCAAGGGAGGTTAAGAGATGATTCAAAGCTTTACCAGCAACAACTATTGCTAATTTTCAACAGTTTTAACAACTCTTCCTCACTAGGTGGGAAGTGAAAAAAAATCCTCTACAAATATTAGTCAAATATGAGAATCTGAAAAGAAACTCAGGGGAGACAGTTCAAGAATTCACAACAAGGTTCAATATGGTTTAAAATTCGATCCCTAATGGGATAAAAACCCCTCTAGTTTAGCCCTGCTACACTATCTCGATGGTTTTGATGTCGAACTAGCTTATCAACTCAGAGAGAGGAATCCTGCTACCTTGGAGGCGATGCAGAGTAATGTTATAGGAGTAGAAGCAAATATATTGGCTAAGAAAGTAAAGATGAAGACTGAGAGAAGAGTAGTGTTCAAGTAAGAATCATCTTCTTCACCAAACATGAAATTTGATGTGATGTTAAAAACAATGGAGAAGTTAGTTGACAAACTAAGCCCTCCCAAGAATGACACTCAAGCTTAGGTGCAGAACCTAAATTTCAGGAGACCTCAAGGCCCTCAAAAACATCAAAGAGAACAAAAGGGTCCTGAAGATAAGCAAGTTGTTAAGCCTCTTTTTCCAGAAATCTTTGTTGATGAAGATGTCACTGAAGAAATAGACAGTAGATAGGTTATTTTGATGGCAAGGAAAAACAAGTGTTTGCTACCAAGAAAGAGAATGATAGTTCTATTGGGTCCTCAGGAGAAAAAGGCAGAAGTCAGATATGTGATTCAAAACTTTACCAGCAAAGTTATAATAATTCTATAGCAGATTTTCAAAAGAAATATATTCTCGGAGGTCAAACAATCCCAATTATAAGTCCACCACAAAAAACAATAGCAGGAGAGCAACAAGTTGAACCAATAAAGGAGATACGTAAAAGGCTAGAGGAGCTTAATAAGGATAGTCCAAAAAGAGTTAAAGAAGCTAAGGAGGAAGTGAAAGAAATAGAGAAAACACAGTCACCATTCAATTTGGAGAGTGAAATTAGTAAATTGAAGATTCCTATCCCTTTTGTTGAACTTTTGAGAAATGAACAGTATAGGAAACTAATTTTTTGAATGGTTAAAAGTTCAGAAAATGATCAAGTAAATATAAATTCACAAGATTCTCTCTATTTGGATGATGATGCTCATGAGTACATGTTTGGTCCGCATGTAACTACTATAAATGATGATGTTCCTCCATTTTATGTTAGCCTAAATATTCATGACATGATCCTTCATAATGTTATGTTAGATTCTAGAGCTTCGTGCAATTTGATGCCTAAGTCAGTCATGGACCACTTGGGACTTCAGATTACTAGGCCCTATAAAGACTTATTCTCATTTGATTCAAGGAAGGTTAAGTGTTTAAGGTTAATAAAAGATCTAGTTGTAACCTTGGTACAAATAACTAAAAAAAGTATGATGATGGACATAGTGGTGGCAAATGTCTCGGTCTTGGTTAGCAAGGCTTAGAGGAACGCTACAAATGGATATGTCTTACGCATCAATTTCATTGTTTGGTGAATTAAAGAGGTTACATAGAGAAGTTCAAATTGATTATATGGTTAGAAATCAAAATTAGTCAGATAACCATCCCAATTAGGCAGTGGATACAGAGGTTGGATCTCATATTTTCTTTAATGAATGGTGTGTTGATGGAGAAGTATCAGAACATGTTGAAGGAATTTTTTAGTAAGAAGAAGTGGAGGCAACTTCAAATGAAGGTATCTAGAATTTATATTTTATGGTTCTACTTGTGTGAAAGGTTTTGGGGCAGGAATTTGGATCATCCCACAAGACCTCACTAGTCAACTACATTCTTACAAGCTATACTTTAACTGCAAAAATGGTATTGCAGAATACGAAGCTCTAATCATTGGGCAGAATTTAGTAAGAGAGCAGAAAGCGAAGAAATTTCATATTTTTGGAGATTCAGAGTTGGTTTTGAAGCAGTTCAAAGGCATGTATCAAACCAGACACCCAAGGATGAGGGCTTATAACAATGAGGTATGGGACACATTTGCTAATTGCTTTTCATAGCATGAAATTTCTCTTATTCCTAGGGAAGAAAATGGAATTGAAAATTCTTTAGCCACCGCTTCTAGCGCTTTTAGAATTCCCATTTACCCAAATAAAAAATATGAAATTAATGTGAAACACAGACCTTCTATCCTGGACAATACTAGACATTGGCAAGTTTTTGAAGATGATCAATGAATAAAAAGATTTCTAGAGAGGACTAATGAGTTTCTTAATACTCTAATTGATAAATATGATGATGAAACCACAAAGGAAAATCCTGAGGCAACAGCCTTCTTAAATGCCATCGTTGGATAAGATATCATTCAACTCACCAATAATATAATCCCTAGGGGATTAGTCCATTTTGAAAATTTGTTTGACTCAAACGATGTCGTTGTTAAACCCAGAATTTTGCTAAGTGATGGAGAAATGGAGGATTATAATTTAGGGACAAAATATAATCCAAAAGTAGTCAAGGTTTATAATACTTTGAAAACAGAACAGAAGCAACAGTATGCAGAATTGTTGAAGGGATTTTCAGATGTATTTGCTTGGAGGTATGAGTATCTAAAAGTTTATGATAAGAATGTTATTCAATACACTATTCCACTCAAAGAAAATGAAAATCCCTTGAAGCATAAATTAAGAAGAAACAATGCTAATTTGTTTCCATTAATCGAAAAGGAAGTTAAAAGGTTGTTGGCCACAAAAATTATTATCCCTTCAAGATTTTCAAATTGGATAGCTAATTTGATCCCAGTAAGGAAAAAGAGTGGAGAAATCAGGGTTTGCGTAGATTTCGAGAATCTAAACAAAGTTGCTTTGAAGGATAATTATCCTTTACCCAAGATGGACCACATTTTGCAAAAAGTATTTGAGTCTGAAAGAATTTCTATGCTCGACAGATTCTCTGGATATAATCAGATAATGGTAAATACGAAGGATTGGGACAAAACTTCCTTCACTACATCGTGGCATACATTCATGTACTCGAAGATGCCCTTTGGCCTCATGCATGTCAGGACCAATTTCCAACGAGCAATGGATATAACATTTGTTGATGAAAGAGACAAGTTTGTTGTAATATACTTAGATGATATTATAGTTTTTTCAAATTCTGAGTCTGCTCATCTAAAGCATTTGAGAACAGTTTCCACAAAGTGAAGAAAATTCGAAGTTTCATTAAATCCGAAGAAATCTAATTTTTCCATGAAGGAAGGGAAGTTACTGGATCATATAGTATCAAAAGAAGTTATTCATATTGATCCTCGCAAAGTAACAGTTATACAAAATATTGAACACCCGAGAAGAAGTTCAGTCATTCCTGGGCAAGGTAAAAAAATTACACAGGTTCATTCCTAATTTTTCCAAGATTCTGAAAGTTATCACAAGCATGTTGAAGAAAGGAAATGAGCTTAAATGGACTTATCAGGCTAAGAAATCTTTTAATAACATCAAAAAATCTCTAGGTCAGGCTCCTTTACTCACTAGTCCTGATTTTTTTAAATAATTTGTAATATTCTCTTTTACCTCCTAACACACCATCTTGGGTGTCTTGCTTCAGAAAAATGCAGAAGGCCATGAACAACACATTTTTTTTTCAAAAGAGCATTGAGAGATTCTAAACTAAAATATGATATAATGGATAAATAGGCATATGCATTGATAAAATCACTTAAGAATCTCATAGTTTTTATACTTCATTCTCATATAATTTCCTATGTACCAGATGTTGTAGTAAAAAGTATTTTAATACAGCCTAACAGCGATGGTAGGAAGGGAAAATGCATTCCAAAAATGCTGGAATTTGGTCTAGAAATCAAGCCCACCAAACTAATAATAGGACAAGGCTTAGCCAGACAGATGACTGAATCAAATCTCATAACTTTTGGGATCAAACTGACTATGGAGTTATCAAACATAACAAAAGATGAATTAGTTGTAGCAGTGGATGATTATTTTAAATATTCTTCAAGGTATAGTGATATTCTTTATATACTGCAAAATCTACAAGCTCCACCATGAACAAATAAAACTTGGGCTAGATTCCTTAAACTTAAATTTGTTAAATGGTATATCCTATATGGTTATTTGTTCTGGAAAGATGCACGAGGTATTTTACTAAATTGTTTAATTGAAAATGAAGCCAAGTAGATGATGAAAGAATTCCAAGAGAGAGTATGTGGTGGTCACCACTATTGCAAAGCCATTGTTGACAAAATCTTGACAGTGGGGTTTTATTGGCCTACAGTTTTTTCTGATGTTCGTAAGGAAGTTGTGGCATGTCATAAATGTTAATTATTTGAAGGAAAAGCTAAGTTGTTGTATTTACCCTTAAAGCCTATTCCTGTAGAAGAACTATTTCAACAATGGGGCCTTGACTTTATGGGAGAGATTCATCCAACATCTTCAATGCAACATAAATGGATCTTGACAAGGACTGACTATTTTACCAAATGGATTAAGGCTCTCCCAAGCGGGAAATCTATTGATCTCGTTGTTATATAGTTTTTAGAAAATATTCTTTGCAGATTTGGTAGTCCAAAAAGAATCATAACTTATAATGCTCAATGTTTTAAATCCAAAAGACTAATAAAATTTTGTGATGAATATCATATAAATCTTAGTCACTCTACAATTTATTACCCTCAAAGTAATGGATTGGCTGAGTCATCAAACAAAAACCTAATCAGAATCATCAAGAAACTATTAGAGGATAATAAGAAAGCTTGGCATACAAAGCTCAAATTTTCCTTGTGGGTAGATAGGGTCAATACAAAGAGATCAATTGGTACCACTCATTTTCAATTAGTATATGGTGTTGATGCAAATTTTCTCGTTTCAATTGGGATACCTGTTATGAGGTACTTACAAGAGCTAGGAGAGGAATTAAATCATCTTCAAAGAAGAATAAATCAGTTGATAGAGGTGCAGGGACACAAAGAAAGGGAAAATGAACAATCTCAAGATCTCCAAGAAAAAATCAAGAAGGTATTTGACAAAGATACTAAGGAAGATGATTTCAAATGCTTGGACCTAGTTTTGAAATGGGATGCATGCATTAAGGAGAAAGGTAAACATGGGATTTTGATCATATTTGGAAGTGCCCTTATGAAATTGCAGCTTATCGTGGCAAAAATGCTTTCATTTTTAACGATTTAAAAGGAGAGTTACTGCGTGGAGGTTCAGTGAACGGGCGGTTTCTGAAACATTATATTTCTTGAGGAAATCATATACCACAATGTCATTGTATATACCCATGCTATTTGAAAACTTGTAGGTGTGGATAAACATTTTGAAGGACTTGAAGCCCGAAGAGAAGGCCCTAAGGTTCTAATAAGTGGTTATTAGAAAATAAAGTTGTTTTACCTTAGCTATTTTATTTTTCAGTTCCAAAAGAATTTGTAAATAATAGTTTTGAAAATGATTTTCTTATTGAACAAAGACAGTCAAAAGTATTGATTTAAAGAAAATTCATTGTAATAAATAGGTTGTTGTTCTATGGGATTCTTGTTTCCATATATGATCGAAAACATCCCTGTAGAGCCAATTGTTATCACAATTTTAGTCAATAATTTTTAAAAGGTATGATAATGGGAGTGTCAGCACCAATTTGTAATAAACAAGGTTAAAGCATAAGATGTGATCTAGCCATGAAAATTGGTGGAGAGGCTAAAGCACATGAGATATCCAATACCCAGAAATGGTTTGGGCAGATTCTAAACAGTTTGGGAGATATTAAAATAATTAATATTTTTAATGGAGTCCCTAAGTCTAAACTTAGGGTTATAAGGTCCAAAAGTCATGGATCAAGCCAGAGTTAATCTTAGCCATTGATTAGGGACTTAATCTTGGTCGTTGAATTTGTCAACAAGAAAATTATAACAGGAGGCTTGAGGGTCACTTGGAGAACACATCGAGTTGATCAAGATTTCGATTTTCTGGGCCAGGGCTTGCTGAGGAAGTCAAAAGAGTGATCAGAGTTGCAGCTAAGGGGCAGTGAATACAGAAGCAGAGAAGTAGAGATAGTACCAAGTGGATCAACGAAGAAGCCGGGAGAGAGGGATGCAGAGCCAGCAAGTGGTTCACGTAGAGCCAGCCAGGGCTCGTGCAAAGGCAGCCAGGAGCTGTGTAGTGCCTCAAAGAGCTAGCGCGGGTGATGCAGTGCTTCCAAAGGCTGATGCAACGCGAGCTAGGGTGACGTTGGGCAGACATTGGGCCAGAAAAGGCTGACGTAGTCCCTTGAGGCTAACGTTGGGGTTTTTGTGGGGCAGATTGGAGCTGGGAGTTGTCGAAGTGTTTATTCAGGGTTTCAGATGGAACACCTATCTCCGAACGAGAGGTTCTATTGTCGAAATTATTCTCTATTAGGTGAGCCGGTTTTAGCACCCAGATTGTATTCTAAAACTGCTTAATAATACAAGCCCTCAGATGGTTGCACCAGTTTTCTCGCATTGGGTTTTTCCGTGGACATTGGTCCAAAAACAATGATGTCACTTGTGTGCTTGTTTTGTTTCCTTTAGTTGATGATCTGTAATGTGTTGAGCATGTACTTGTATTTATTTTCAATATTTACATGGTAAATAACTTGTTAATTAATCAGAACAAGTAGGCAGAAATAAATCAGAAAGTACATGAAGGGTTTCCAACGGGTTAGACTTAGAAATTCCAACATGGTATCAGAGCGTGGTTGCAGATCACAGGAGAACTAAGGACATTAGCAGCAGAAAATAGTTGTCCTGAGTGACAGAAGTTGTCCTAGCAGAGAAGCAGTAAGGGGTGATGCAGTGCCTGTGTCATCATGTTTGAGTTGGGAAGAGGATCAGCGCAGTGGTAGAGGGGAGTAGACTCGACCTACACAGTGCCCAGTCATCTTTCTTAGTCAGGAAGGATTGACACCCATGGCTAGGAGGTGCAGATTTTGCTGGCGTCGGGATTGCACAGAGCCTAGAAGCTCTAACCTTTAGTTTGTTGGGGCTTAGAAGGTTCTGGGTAAGTTGTAGAGTTAAGCTGGTGGGGTACTGTATTCAGAACAGTACCTAACAGGGCAAGAACAAGGAGGGGGAGTTGCTACAGAGTATTTCTAGCCAAGAAATCTGGATCAGTGGTGCAATTACACTAATGATCTGAGTGGAGGCATCTCGACATTGGTAGAGGGGTTTCCATGAGGGAAATCGAGGCATAGAGGGAGTCACACCGAGAACTTCCAGGAGGGAAGTAGAGGAGCAGCGAGATGGTAGTGAACGGGGTAAGAGAGTAGGACAAACTGACAGAGCCTCAAACTTTGTAGTCTAGAAGGCCAAAATCTTGTCCGTTCTAGACAGGAATCATGTCAAGCACTTCGCCTTGAAGACGATAGCAATCTGAGCTGACCCAGCTGAGAATGACAAGTACGAGGAGCCAATGGCGAGGACCAAGAGCATCATCCTTGATGGTGTCAAGGACCATGTAGTACCACATATTGCCGAAAAGGACACGGCAAATTAGATGTGGGAGGCCCTAAAGAAATTGCATCAGCATACTTTCGTGCAGAGGAAGATGCTACAGGAAAATCAGCTGCACTAGATGTAGAAGGGAGAACAGATCGACACCTTCCTCGGTCGATTGAAGGAGATCCAGGATGAGCTAACTTCCATAGGGGCCACGCTGGATCAAGAATTAATGCTGAGAATAGCCCTGAATGTAGTCTCTCAAGACTAGGAGGTGTTTGTATAGAGCATACTAGGTAGGGTAACCCTTCCAAATTGGGAGGAAATGTGGACGGCTCTTCGCCAAGAAGAGATCAGAAGGCTGACCAAGGCAGGAAGCAGCAGCAAGGGGGTCAGAATCAAGAAGGAGGAGGAGGTGGATGTTACCCTAGCATCTGAGGGAAAGCAAGAGAAATGGAAGAAGAAGGACCTCTCCAAGGTCAAATGCTTCCACTGTGGGGAACTAGGTCATTATGCGACCCAGTGTCCAAGGAAGAAGAGCAAGGGAGAGGCTTCTGAGACCAAGTTTGCACCAACAAGGGCAGACAAGGAAGTGGAGAAAGATGATGATTATTCCTTGAGTGCTCACATGCCACTTGAGCGGAAGTGGGGAGACATCGAGCTATAGTCAGACAGACTACAGGCGATGAGGGGCAAGATCCTTAAGGTACCCAACCTCTCAGATTATACCTGGCTAGGGGAGCCCCCAAGAGGAGTAGTAGTGTTGGTGGATTTCAGTAGAGACGAATGAGGATGGAGCGACAAAGGGAGCTACAGTGCAAGATTCCCACAACAGCATGAGGTAGCAGTGCCAGATGCATAGAGTTGTTGTAGCAGTGCAGAGGTAAGAGAGGGAGCACATGTCAGCAACAGAGGGAGCTTCAACATCGGGAGTGTTTCTAGCCTAACGGAGATGTCAGAGTTGGGAGATTAGTTACTCACTTCTCAATAACTGAGTTGCAGTGCAATAGTTAGCAGTGGCAATGTTATGGGCAACATGATGCAGCATGATGAGAGGGGTTGACGTACGGATGTATCAGTGGCGGTGGTAGGGCCATGGGTCACAGTACATGATGCAGCAATGTAGAGGATGTTGGGCAACAGGCCTAGCATCAGCGACAGGACCGATGTTGGATGATAAGGGTGACACTTAGTGAGGAGTATTACTAGAGCACAGTCCTCGCTTAGAGGGAGTGTTGGTTTGGGGTAGCATCATATGTGCTCTCGCCAATAACTGGAAATGGTTTGGAAGGATTCTAAACAATTTGGAAGATATTAAAATAATTAATATTTTTAATGGAGTCCCTAAGTCTAAACTTAGGGAAAACAAAATATTAATGTGAATTAATATAAAATTGTGTTAGAAGGGTCCAAAAGTCATGGATCAGGCCAAATTTAATCTTAGCCGTTGATTAGAGACTTAATCTCAGTCGTTGAATTGTCAATGAGAAAAGTATAAGAGGAGGCTTGAGGGTCACTTGGAGAACACACTAAGTTGATCAAGATTTCAATTTTCTGGGGCAAGGCTTGCTGAGGAACTTGAAAGAGTGATCAGAGTTGCAGCTAAGGGGCAATGAATACAGAAGCAGAGAGGCAGAGATAGTACCGGGTGGATCAGCGCAGAATCCGAAAGAGAGGGATGCAAAGCCATCCATAGGTTCACGCAGAGCCAGCTAGGGCTCACGCAGAGCCAGCTAGGGCTCACGCAGAGGCAGCCAGGGGTTGTGCAGTGCCTCAGAGAGCCAGTGTGGGTGACGCAAAGGCTCTAAGGGCTGACACAGTGCCTCAAGAGGCTGACGCAGGGCGAGATAGGGTGATGCTGGTTGGACGTTGGGCCAGAAAGGGTTGACGCAATCCCTAGAGACTAACGTTGGGGTTTTCGTGGGGCAGATTGGAGCTAGGATTTGTCGGAGAGTTTATCCAGGGTTTCATCCGAAACATCTATCTCCGACTAAGAGGTGCTACTACAAAGATTATTCTCTGTTAGGTGAGCCATTTTTGGCACCCAAATTGTATTCTGAAACTGCTTAATAATATGAACCCTCAGATAGCTGCACCGGTTTTCTCGCGTTGGGTTTTTCGAGGGACATTGGTCCAAAAACAACGATGTCACTTGTGTGTTTGTTTTGTTTCCTTCAGTTGATGATTTGTAATGTGTTGAGCATGTACTTGTATTTATTTTCAGTATTTACATGGTAAATAACTTGTTAATTAATCAGAACAAGTAGGCAAAAATAAATCAGAAAGTACATGAAGGGTTTCTAACGGGTTAGACTTAGAAATTCCAACAGAAATCAGATTCCATTATGGCATGGTATATACCCATGTTATTTGAAAACTTGCGGGTGTGGATAAACATTTTGAAGGACTTGAAGCCGGAAGAGAAGGCCCTAAGGTTCTAATAAGTGGTTATCAGAAAATAAAGTTGTTTTACCTTAGCTATTTTATTTTTCAGTTCCAAAAGAGTTTGTAAATAATACTTTTGAAAAATGATGTTCTTATTGAATAGAGACAGTCAAAAGCATTGCTTTAAAGCAAATTCGTTGTAATAAATAGGCTTCTTATCTATGGGATTCTTGTTGCCATCTGTGATCGACAACATCTCTATGGAGCCAATTGTTATCACAATTTTAGTCAACAATTTTTAAAAGGTTTGACAATGGGAGTGTCAATGCCAATTTGTAATAAATAGGGTTAAAAGTGCTGACAACAAGAGTGTAAACGTTATTTTATGTTTGAAAATTTAAAAAATGCTTTGACATTCAGAGTATCAGCGCCAAAAGAAGAAATTCAATTTTTTTGTATTATAACGCATTGATAGAATACAAGTCAATAGATGACTAATCATTATAAAACAAGTGATGATGAGTCATATGGTGAGGTCACGTGATGCATTGTTGGATTCCTCCACTGAGAGGTAATGTGGGTTAAAAATCATGATTGTGTGTTAAGGTTTTTTAAATCAGTTGTCAATGCGTTATAATGATATACCATTTGACACGTCCTGGAGTAATTTACCTCATATAGTAAAACCCATATAACCCATGATTGAGTTGTTGTGTTTTTATGCTAAAGGAGGATGGGTTGTTAAGTTTTCCCTGAAAACCCAAGATCAAATCACCATCCCACTTTTGGTGCTTTTGCTTGGCAGTGAGAAACATGGGAAGGAGCGAAAAATTGAACAGAGGCAAGCCTAAGGCACCCGACCTACTCGAAGTTTATCTAGATATTCAACAACATTTTTTGGGAAGTAGGGTGGCAGTAATTTTTCTCTCTTTGTGCAGGTTATCATGATGGATTTGCTAGAGCATTTGCAAAAGGATTCGAAGGTCAGTAGGTGACTGTTGGGGGGATTTCATTTCAGGTCACAGAGGAGTTAATCATTGAAGCCACAGGTTTTCCTAAAGACGGAGAAAGAGCATTTAAGAGCCATATTTTCGTTGGCATTGATGTACCTTTTTTCCTTAAAGATGAATTTAAGGAAATGAACTGGCGTTCATGAGTTCAGAGGTCCTGGTTAAAGGACGAGTGGCATTGTCTCATGTGGATTACTCAATCATACTTCACCTGCGAAGGACGCTACAATCGAGTTAATCTCTATCGTTTCTTGTTTTTATCTCATATAGCAGGTCATTTGAGAATCAATACTCCCTATTTTATGTTGAAAAGCCTCAAACATATGTCTTCTAGAGTTAGAGAAAGACCATAAATATCTTCCCACTTCATATATCATAAGGGTCTAATAAAATTATTAATTGAAAGCTAGTTGAGAAGGGATGGAAGGACTTACGAAGATTTTTATTTTTATTTTGGAGAGGGTTTGAACTTCAAAGTGCAAAACTAGAAAGGGGTAGGAAGAAGGGTAGCAAAAAGAAAAGTAAACAGCCACAAAATCCTACACAAGGGACCTCATTTGTACAAACTATGAGCCAACAAAAGGTGGAACCAATTCCTCCTTTGGTTCCTGAATTACCCAGGGTTTATACCAAGAGAAGTGATAGGCTAGGAAAAACAAAGGATGCTCCTCCTCTCATTGTCCCCCCTACCTACAAAAATCGAAGTTAACAAACAAACATAGAAAGACAAGGGGGAAATGATTGAGCTTGAAGCACAGAAAACACCAATAGATAAGAAACCCACCTTGGCAGAGATGTTTAAAGACAGAAAAATACACCACACCAGGCCATGGAATAAGATGAGACTGAATATCAAATTGAAACAAAATCCTGGGTTAGAAAAGGAGGTCATAGATGTAGATAAAACTCCTCAAAAGGA
The DNA here is from genome assembly GCA_000404065.3 of Pinus taeda. Classification (NCBI taxonomy): domain Eukaryota; kingdom Viridiplantae; phylum Streptophyta; class Pinopsida; order Pinales; family Pinaceae; genus Pinus; species Pinus taeda. The sequence goes on from APFE031019956.1 coordinate 249,463, forward strand.
CTTGATCATAAACCAAGAGAAGGCCACGATCTCAAAGGGACCAAAAAAAACAAAAGATTCAAAGAAAGGGTTTACAATCGAGGTTCAGAGGAGTAAGAGACAGAGGAGGAAAAATGTTGACATCTTACTAGGGGCGGCTAGCACACTTAGCTAGTTGATTTTTGACCACACAGTTTTGATTGCCCACTATCAAAGTGAACTTTTGATTCACATACCGATAACCTGTCTATCAGGTATTTGCACTAGTAAAGGTGAATGAGTGTTGACATTTTCTTTCATTTTCAATGCATTTTTGGAAATCACTTCTATAAAAGTGCTAACAGCTAGCCAGTAAGCAATATTATTTATGTTCCAGCTTCAAAGGATAGCGATGAGATTATCAACGCTATCATATCCAGAAGCCTAAAAGGAGGAGTTGTGCAACATATTATGTTTTTAGAAGGATGACAAGGCAAGAGTTCCAGAAAATTAGGCAGAGGATCATTCTCAGTTTTTGACCCAGTTTCCTAGACAAATTTGTAGCACACTATTATGATTTAGATACAAATAGGCTTGGAAAAATGTATTATGTGCATGTATTTGACATATATGCTTTTATTTTTAGAATATTGTAATTAAGTAGATACTAGAAAATTGTTGTAAGTTGTAAGCTTTTCTATAAAGACAAGCTCTATAAAATGAAGAAGGGTTCGGAATTTTTTGAAAATCAGACCTGGTGTATATTATATTTTATATTAATTGAACTCGCCACAAGCAGTGTTACATAATTTAAGAGATTCACGTGTTGAAGGTTTCCAGTTAGTTTCCTATTGTGTCTTTGCTCTTTCTTAGTCAAAACTTGAATCCATTGATCTTCAATAATTTGAATAAAGGTTATGAAACAAAATTTTGTGTAAATGCTCTGTTTCAGGTTATTCAAATTTCTTATGTGTTTTTCAATTTAAATGTCAATTGCAGAATTCACATGGTTTCTATGTTTTCGATGTTTACTGTTGGGAGCGAGATCCCCCAAGGGCAATTTTGGGTCTAAAAGCCCATGTTGAAGTCAATTTTTGTAATATTATTGTAAAGACTCCGCATTTTGTGGCCGCGGTGCGTGAAGGTGTTGTGTCATAAAGGGTAGTCGCCCTTAGTTTTGTAAAGTAAAGTTGGTTGTAAGATATCTACCCATGGTCCGTGGACCATGGGATTGTATAAAAAGAGCTAAACTCTAAGTAGTTGGAGAGACAAAAGGTAAGAGAGTCATACCTTTAGAACAAGAAGTCTAAGTCTTGGGGTGTAATGTAGGTAGGGGATCTGCAATTGAGTGCGCAGAGGCCTAGGGTAGAAGTCCACAACTGAGTGCGTGGACTCCTACAGCTGTGTGCACAGGGTGGACAGAGTCTGTAACCCTTGGAAGATATTAATAAAAGGAGTTATTCTGCAATTTCTGTGTATTTGTTTTGTTGACGGGTTTGGATATTTTGTGTATGAATTTCCTTTATTATGCTTTCATGATGCACAAATGAATACAGTTACATTGAATAATTAAATGCAATTACGAATATTTGATTACACGGTGATAACTTTAAGTATTCGGCAAGATAAGAAAATCACTTAAGGTAATTGAGGAATCTGCATGGCGTGTTCCCATAACAACGTGAAAGTACCTGAGCCCCAGGTTAGGGCTACGCGAAGGTCGATCGTATACTTTTGTGAAGGTATTGAAAGCTGGAATAGAGGGTTTGTCTTACAAGCCCTAGAACGGGATCACCTGCACGAAGGCAGGGATAGAAGAAATCAAATGACATCACAACCATCGCAGGGTGTGGAAACTTGGTTCCAGCATCCCCCCATAATGCTTTGGGTGAGACTTCGGTCCGCGCTCCTCGGGCTGATGCCGAAAGGGCCAATAATGTAGGGATTTGTTTGGCTAATTAACGTTGAACCTGGGTCATGCCCCCTCAAGCCAACAAATGGTTCCGTTATCGGGACCGGTATCTACATGAGAGATGTGTGATGTCATATCACTAGAATCCAACTAAGAAGGAGATTGGATATTGGTTGGACAGAAAAAATCCACGAATTCGTGGCACAAGAGAACAGAAACCCACGACTGACAAGAGAATAATGGTTGGACAGATACCTATATACAGAGATCCATGAGACCTTTTTCTGCTACTTCCCTATTGAGCTATATGAGTGAATTGTGAAGCTAGTAGATAGCCAAGGAAGCTAGAAACTTCACGGTCCTATCGTGTGGACCCCAGATCTAGTGCAAAGGTTGGAAGCATCGAAGGATAAGATCACCCGCGTTGTTGATCATTAGCTCGATCGCATCATAGGAGGATTTGTAACTGAATTTGCGGTCAACATCTCAGTCAGCTATAGCGAGGTAGAGCGACGTTTTTCAAAGGACCACGAGGTAAGTATGTAAAACCTTTGAATGCTTGAATTAAAATGTTGTTATGCAAAAAATAGGTTATGTAGCTACCTTGATCTTTAGAACTACGCAAAGTGGAAAAACTTACAGGAACGAAGGGAAAAAGGCTCTGGAGTATAGCCCTTTGATTTCACCTCCAAGAAGTAACGAAGAAGGAATAACGAAGGTTTCTCCACGAAGTGCTATTCAGTTAATAAGACAAAGATTCTTGCGGATACCTCCTCCACCCACACCACCTCCAACTTCACCACCCTCACCTCCAACTTCGCCCGTACCACCTCCACCTCCACCTCCACCGCGGTTCAGTATGGTAAATACAGTGAAGTTGTCTTTGTTCAAAGGCTTGGGAAACGAGGGCCCGGACCAATTTTGGTTCGTTGTGAGGGTTGTATGGGAAGCTTAAGGTGTTACAGATGATCATATAAATAAGGTGACACTGGTTAGTGCTCTGCAAGATCATGCGCTAACCTGGTATATTAATTACTCTAACGATAACCCGAATGCTAGATTAGCAGACATCCAAGCAGCACTAAATAGGGAATTTAGTGGGCCTAAATCTGAGGCGCAGTCAAATGTGGGATTTAAAGAGATCGTGATGCAACCAAGCAAGACGCCTTAGGAACTAGATCAGAGGCTGAAATGCACAATCTGCGAAGCCAACATGAATTTGACCGATGGACAGCATCGCGAGAAGTTTGTGGCTTCTCTACTACCACACTTAAGGAGTGCGTTATCGCAACAGAAGATAATAACTCAGGCAGAGGCCTTGGAGATTTCCATGAGACTACATGAGACTCTGATGCAATATCCTAATCTAGGAGTTCAGCAGATCCATGTGCAACTGAAGAATCTGTGCCTTGAGATGCAAAGTCTGAAGCAGGACAAGACGGTCCAACCAGAGGTACACAAGGAGGTATGGTGCTTGAAATGCAAGAGTCAAGGTCATGAAAAAGACCATTGCCTGGTCTTTGCAAAATACATTGTAGGAGGAGGATTGATGCCTTTAAGGCCATAAGTTCAGGCATGACCTAGTGCAGGGCCTGCATTATGGTGCGTTATCTATCAGGTAGCTGAAAAACATGCCACGAATAACTGTCACTTGCTACAGAAGTATGTACAAGCAACGCAACAGCTGTTCTACAACTTGTGTAGGTCAGTAGGACATGATGAGCGTACTTGCAGGAGCTATGAATTGATGATGGATAGAACTCCTACCTATAGGGTTCAGGCCAAAACACGACCCCTTGACCAGAACACAGGGATGGTGCCAACAGAATTTCAGGGGCGCGGATGAGGCCGAGGTGGAGGAGGACCTGACAGAGGTTGAGGACATTTGATTTTCTACAATTGTAGAGGACCATGACATTATGCCTATGATTGCACTAATCCAACATGTCCATCGTGCAAGTATTGTACGCTATTTGATCATTAAATGGAAGACTATCCTACGTTGATAGCTAGGATACATGACAAAGGGGCGCTACCACCTTCGCTGACTTAGACCTTGTAGATGATGAGGTCTAAACCACGTGAGGAAGATCCAAATGTAAATATAGTGCTTAGAAGTGGAATTGCGACAAGAGATGAAAAGGGGAAACAACCAGAAGACAGCACATGGGTTCGCAAAGCCCCGGAAAAATAGGTTGAGTTCGATTTGGAGCACGCTCGTGAAGCCTTCATGGAAGCTAAGAAGAGCTTCGCTGAGGCCTCCACCTTAGGAAGCAAGGATAAGCCTGAGCCAAAGATGAACCCCTTTATGCTCACAACTTTCTTGGAAACTTGTATGAAGTTACTGTGTGAAAGTAAGGTTGTGAAAGGGTTACAAGAACTCATCAATTTTTGTGTTGGAACCGCACCGGGTGAGCCGTGCATAGTATCAAATATTGGAAAGTATAAAATAAGGACGGGATGGGAGATGAGTCTAATTGCGCATATAGGAGAGTATGAAATGGATCATGTCATTTTGGACCTGGGGTCAGATGTGAATGTCTTACCAAAACAAACTTGGGAGCAATGGGGAGACCTGCGCTGCAATGGTCTTCGATTCAGCCAAGGATGACGAATCAGTTGAAAATCATCTTCATGGGGCGGCTACAGGGGGTGACCGTGGATATTGAGGGAGCTAGCGCACCGGCTGACTTTGAAGTAATAAAGATAGTAGATGACAACAATCCTTATCCTGCACTCCTGGGAATTGACTAGGCTACTAATATGAACGAGGTAATCAATTTGAAGAAGCAAAAATGTGATCTTTAAGAAGAAATCATTGCGCATAATAGTACCCCTCGATCCTGTTGAAGGATCGCGCTATACTGAACTTGTTCGTGATTATGGGAGTGATGACAACCTGGACTATATCTATAAGATAACAGCGCCAGACTAAGATTGGGTGAATCCCACAGCGGATGGGTGGATTACATGGGATCACGAGAGTTCCTACACTTCAGACTCCGACAAAGAAATAGAACACTAACATAATCGATTACATGAAGTAACTACGTTGAATTGCAACATGATGACCCGGTCGCTACGCTGTGTGTCGTGAGAGGTAAGAAATATGCCTATTTGTGATGGTCTGAATGAGGTGGATGTCTTTTTGGATGCATTTGAAAGGGAGGTACCAGAAAATCAGTGCTTCTAGGCCTTGGACCGGGCACTGCACGCTACGCCCGCAAGATGGTGGGGTACGCACAAGGGAAGCTTTGATGATTGGCGTGAATGTAGGAGGATGATGAGAACATGATTTGAGAAGCCTAAGATGTGATTGACAGACAAGTATGATGGGCAGAATGATCTGCGTGCGCATCAAGCCAAATGGACATAGGCTTATGGAGAAAAGCCCCAACCTGAGTGGGTGCACCTATTCTATCATACCTTGAATGTTATCCCAATGAATTGGTATATAGAAATAGAGCTCCGCCATGGGACAGGTAAATGGGATATCCTGCATGAAGGATTCATGATGACATTCAATTTTGAGGATGGTTTTGACAGTATTGATGAAGTGCTACAAGAGGTGAAAGCATCTATCTTTAGGATACCACAGGATCCTTTAAACCTGATTCAGCTTGAATGGGCTACTCAGCTGAGTCGCATGCTTAAATGTTATAATGTAACTGTTGAAGAAGAGGATGAGGATTCGCGGAAGATTAACATTCCAGAAACAAAAGGCCACCCTGAGGTTCAAGGACCGCAAATTGAGAACCCTGATATAACCGCGTCGTTGAGAATGAAACAAGTGAACATTGGTATGGAGTAAGAACCCCAATTCGCATGATGGTGGATAAGGTCACTGAATTGCTCTGTGAATACCAGGACTTATTCCCTACCAATTTTACGGATCTACAAGGAATAATCGAGGACCTAGGAATGATGAAGATCATGTTAAATCATGGCACGAAACCAGTTAAGCAAAGGCCTTACCGTCTCAATCTGAACTATAAGGAGAAAGTCCGCTTAGAGCTAGACAAGATGCTCACAAAAGGCATCATTGGGCCTATGGAAGAATCTGATTAGGTAATCCCAATGGTGGTGCAAGAGAAGAAGCAGAAGGATGAGATAAGGATATGTGTGGATCTTAGAAAACTGAATGATGCTTGTGTGCATGATCCTTTCCCGACTCCGTTCATAAATGAAGTGTTGGACAATGTAGGTGGCCAGGAATCATATTCCTTCACTGATGGGTTCTCTGGGTACCACCAAATCAAAATCGCACCAGAGGATAGGAGCAAGACCACCTTCGCGACTGAGTGGGGTTGTTTTCAATACACTGTAATGTCATTTGGATTGAAGAATGCACCTGCAATATTTTCCCACGTGGTGGTTGTGACATTCACGAAATTTATTCATAAGTTCCTGGAGGTATATTTTCATGACAGGATTATAATTGGGCTGGTTAAGTGCCATGTAGCAAGCTTGCGCTTGATGCTAGATAATTGTTGAAGATACCAGATCGCACTCAATCTCAAGAAGTGTCTGTTTTGTGTTCCTTTTGGGAACCTATTGGGGCATGTGGTTTACAGACAAGGACTGATGGTAGACCCCACAAATATCGGCGGTGCTACTAAACTTGGAAGCGTCGAGGAGTGTGAAACAGCTACATGCTACTCTAGTACATACGGGATATTACAAAAAGTTTATTAAAGGCTATGCCTAGATCACCACGTCGATGGAAAAATTGTTGAAGAAGGATGTCATGTTCTTCTGGAATGATGACTGTAAGAAAATCTTGGATATATTGAAAGGAAATATGGTTACCGTGTCAATTCTAGTATTCCTACACTTGAAGAAAGAGTTTCATGTACATGTTGACGCGTCATGTATAGCGCTGGGGGCAGTACTAACACAGGATGGCGGAGAAGGCTTGGACCATCCTATCACATTCACAAGCCGCAGATTATCCAAAGCAGAGAAGAACTATTCTACCACTGAATGCGAGGGGCTAGCTATGGTATATGCACTCCAGAAGTACTGGCACTACTTGCTAGGAGGCCATTTTAAGATGTATACAGATCACTTCGCGCTGAAGTACTTGGTCAATAAGCGTGTGTTGGGGGGGGCGAATCTGCAGATGGCTCTTATTGTTCCAAGAGTATGATTTTGAAGTTGTTGCGAAGCCTAGATGATTGAATGTGGGACCAGACCATCTGTCGCTTACTGAAACAGGGGAGGAATCTACTAACTTGGAAGGAGGATTGCCTGACACGTAGTTATTTGCAGTGTGTCTCATGGATGGTCATTTTGAGGATATAATACACTTCCTAACAATAGGAACTCCACCAGAAGGATACTCTGTCCATCAAAAGAAGGAATTAGTGGTGCGCACGGCAGATTTATCTATCATTGTTAGGCATCTATACAAGATGGGGACTGATGAGATATTGTGACGGTATGTACCTGAGTTTGAATGAAGCAGCATTCTCGCGGATGCTCATGGGGGCACCGTGAGAGGAAATTATGCAGGGAGCGCAACCACGCAGAAGATTCTATGCGCAGGGTTATGGTGGCCAACCCTTCATCACGATTCAAATGCATATTGCAAGGCATGTGATGTATGTCAAAGAACGGGTAGGCCACCATGGAGGGATGAAATTCCTTTGAATCCACAATTAACATTGCAACCCTTTGAGAAGTGGGCGATAGATTTTGTAGGACCCATTCAGCCACAAGGGAAGACTGGAGCAAGGTATATTATCTCTGTGACGGAGTATTTGATTCGTTGGGTAGAAGCGCAACCGGTGAAGGATTACATAGGTGCGATGGCCGTGAAGTTCCTATTTGAGCATGTACTAACGCAATTTGGATGTCCAAGGATCTTGATGAGTGATCGTGGTACGCACTTCCTAAATGAGACGATCAACACACTAATGGAAGAATTTCAGGTATATCACCAAAAGAGCACATCTTATCACCCATAGGCTAACAGGACAGTGGATGCGTTGAACAAAGTACTTGAAAATGCGCTAACCAAGGTTTTCAATGCTCACTGAAGTGATTGGGACCTATACATACCTGCAGTATTGTGGGCTTATCGAACGACATGCAAAAAATTGACGGGACAAACCCCTTTTAGGCTTGTCAATGGTGTGGAAACCGTAATGCCTATGGAATACATCATGCCTAGTCTATGCATAGCAGCACTCATAGGTATGATGGATTGCGAAGCCCTAGAAGAGAGGCTCGCACCGCTAGATGAGCTCAAAGAAGAAAGATTTTTGGCTGGATTTCACAAGCAGGTCCAAAAGCAGCGCGAAAAGTGTTAGGCCCCTATGCTACTAGTGTAACCCTTTATTGTTACTAGTACAACCCCCTTATTATATTGATGTACCCATGTAGTGCCCATATTGTTCCTATTGTGCCCCATAGAAGCCCACTATTGTTATTATTATTCCCTTACATTATTATTGTTATGTCGACCTGACTATATTATGACCCCTTAGACTCCTATATAGAAAGAAGGTATCTTCATTTGTATCATCCAATAATTGTTCATTTGTGTAATTTAAAGGAGGTTTCCCCCTCGAAGAGGTTGAATTCTAAGGCGTTCAACTATAAATTCTATCTTTTTGTGAGTTGGTTTCATAACATTTGGTATCAGAGCTGTGGATTCTAGGGTTTCGCTGCTCCTAATAGGACATCATGGCATTTTCGCTATAACTTTTTTTCTGCGAAGTCTCAGAAGCTAAAAAAAAAAACCCATTTGAGACAAAGTCGCACTGAACCTCGGGTCCAAATTTCAGAGCTTTTCGCACTATATTTGCGGAGATATGATCTGAGGAAGTTGGTCTTTTTGCAGACTCCTAAATTACATTCCAGACATGTGACCTAGGGAAAATCATCATAACATACTCTCTGAGCATCATATTGAAATTTCCTAAGAAGGTACAGAAAGAGGACAGACTTTAGTTTCTAGTATAAATTTTTTAGAGCCAAAGGTCAAAACAGTGACACATGGCACGTCGGTCTATAATTAGGTCACTATGGGAGATTTGGCATAACTTTTCATTGGAGAATCCAATTTGGATCAGACTGGTGGCATTGGAAAGAGGACGCAGAGGGCTACTGCAGGTCAAAGCATCAAAACTTAAAGATCTGAAAGTATAGAGTTACAGTCATTTCAAGATCGAGCTCCTAAAATCAAGAAAAAGCAAGATGAGGAAGTTTGAAGGCAACGATCCGGTAAATTGGATACTTCAGATGGAGAGATATTTTGATCTACATGGTGTACCACTGTTACAGAAGGTATGTATTGCATATTCATATTTAGAACCGGATCAATTTTTATGGTATAAAGGGCTTTGTTCTCATAAACAACTTGTTACATGGTCAATTTTCACAGCGGAAATGATGGCACATTATGAGGATACAAAGAGCAACACCTTCTTTAGAGCAACACCACAACAACTGGAAAGCGTAAAATGGTTTTGTTACATAGTGGAAAGTAAAATTATGGCAACAAGGAAGTCTACCCCTCACAACTATAAAGATGGAAGTGTTGTTTCTTCTAGCCTTCCACAAGCTACAAGGTTTACACCACAATAATTGGAAGAAAAAAGAGAAAAAGGGCTTTGTTACAATTGTGATAGCAAATTCACTAAAGGTCATAAGTGTGCTAAGAAGAAATTATTTTACATAGAGTATGAAGAGGAGGAAGAAAAGGATCAAGAAACATCAAAAGAAGAGGATATATTCCAGGACCCAACCCCAGAGAAAGAAGAAATGAATCCGACCATACCTTGTAAAGCACTGGCAAGAATTATCACTCCTCAAACTCTCAAGATAGAAGGACATATCAAGAAGAAAAAGGTGCAAGAAGTGAAAGATCACATCGAGAAATAAGAAATGAATCCAACCATATCTTGTAATTCATTGGTCGGAATTACCA
>APFE031019958.1:1973-27426 GCA_000404065.3 Pinus taeda
TTCCTCCTATGATGGGATGCATGAACCACTTGGAGCGAACAATCCACGTAACAAATTCTTCTAGAAAACTCTAGAATTAACCCAAGATGAGTTTTTTTAAGATAAAGATTGCGCCTTTTGACTTTTACAGGGGTACGCACCTTCCCCTTTACATACAGAGCGTATAAGTACGCATATAACTTGAACAAAAGGTGCAGGCCCGTAGGCAAAAGTAAGAGAAAGTGCGGAACCAGAGTTATATTGCTTTTTTGATGTCTTTCTCTCTTTTCTGAAGCTTGTTTTGAAGAGCTGAGGTTTAAGACTTGCTTAGGAAGCTGGTATAGGTGATGATAGGCCTACACCGACTGCAAATAATCAAGGTGACGATATTTTTGTGTAACACACCTGATGGAATGGGACTCCCCATTCTTTGACAACTATCACATCTTTTAACATATTCTTTAACATCCTTGAAAATGGATAACTAATTTTTTTTTTTTTAGGCTGTGGTTCACGGACACCTTGGTCAACGAGTGGCGCTACGTCCATGGAAAAATCTGGGTTGATTGACCCCAAAGGGAATCTAGCCCCGTGGCCCACTAGCAAGGCCTACCCCAAGGGCTTCGGGGAGATTGGACCCTGTGACCTCCTAATGGCGAGGCACTGATTTTTGACGAACTGAGCTAATCCTTGGGGCTTGAAAATGGATAACTAATAATATCCTAAAAGAAGGATTTTGTAAGTAGCTCTTTTACTGAAAAAATGTCCTCCACATGGCTCATCATGGCAAGCTTTTAAGGTTTCAAGTACTTCATCTTCTCGAACACATCTTCGGATAATCAAATCAGGTCCAATTTTGTACAATTCTCCATCTATACAATAATATGGTACACTGGTTTTGATCACTTTTTGCTTTTCTCTAGATGATAGTTATGGAGGTAACTTTCTTGTAGCCAAATAATTAGCACTATCTGTAAGCCAAGGTGTTTTAGTAGATAGTGAAAAAATATATTCATCAGGAAAGTTATTTTTTGGAATATCCTCATTATTATTTGGCATTCTAGAAAGAAAATCAATCACTGTATTTTCTTTTCATGGTCTATCAAGAATAATAATGTCGAATTCTTGTAATAATAACAACCATCCTATAATTCTACCATTAGTGATTGGCTTGTTCATTAGATATCTAATGCATAATCATTTGTATGAATGAAAGTTCCATAACCAATAATATAATAACGAAATTTATTAATGGCATGAACAACAACTAAAAAAACTTTTTTGTTACAATGTAATTTAACTCTACGAGAGTCAATTTTTTACTTGTATAATAGACATCATAAGGAGTTAAATATTTTTGTCCCAAGGCAACTCTTAGAGTTGTATCTGAAGCATCAGTAGAAATATGGAAATGAAAGGCCCAATTAGGTCCACTTAAAATTGGTACTTCAGTGATTTTCTGTTTCAATGTCTCAAATGCTTTATGACAGTAAGAATCCAAGCAAATTCACAATCCTTTGTAAGGAGTTTTTATAGTGGAGAGGCTATTTTTCTCAAATTTTCTATGAATCTCCTATAATATCCAATAAATCCAAGAAAAATTCTAACATCTCTTTGACAAATATGAATTGAAATTACGGAAATTATTTTTACCTTAGATGTATCCACTTTAATTCCATCGCTCGAAATATGGTGGCCTAAAACAATCCCTTCATTTAAAATCATAAAACATTTCTCATGGCTTAATGAAAGGTTTTTCTCTTTACATCTAACAATAATTTTTTTCCAAAATTTCCATAACTTCTTTAAAAGTATCACCATACACATTAAAGTCATCCATGTATACTTATACAAAATCATGAATTAGATAAGAAAAAATACCTAAGACTACTCTCTAAAATGTGGCAGGTGCATTACATAATCCAAAGGTAAGAGCCCTATAGGCATATGTTGCCCATGGACATGTAAAATTAGTTTTATCTTGATATGCCGATGCTATTTGGATTTAGTTATATCCGCTAAAACCATCTAAAAATGAAAGATACTTCTTTCCTGCCAAGGTATCTAATACTTGATCTATAAAAGGTAATGGAAGATGATATTTCAAACTAGATTTTTTTAGTTCCCTATAGTCAATGCACAGTCTCCATTTTCCATTTTTCTTAGGAAAAATCACTAAATGTGACACCCATTGACTATCTGATATTGGATAGATGAAATTCACATTAAGTAATTTTTGCAATTCCTCCTTAACAATTTCTCTCATATTAGGATTCATTCTTCTCTGAGGTTGTCTAATTGGTTTGGCATTTTCTTGAATATAAATATGATGCATACAAGTTTTAGGATCAAATTCATGTTAGTGTAGTCCAATACATAAGCAGAGGAGTGTTTTTGTAGCATCTGTATCAAATTTCTCTTTTGAAATTCTTCCAAATTATTGTTAATGTTCAATGTTTTATCTAGAAAAATTTCTACATGATAATTGCCAAAATTTTCCATAGAATGTAAAGCCATTTGGTGAGATGATAAATATTCAATATTGCATTGTTCTTGAAAACTTTGATCTTGCTCACAGTATGAAGAAGAATCCTTAATATTCATTAAATTTATCAGTTGATCTTCTTCATCTAATTGTGAAATAGTATAAACTAGTTGCAAATCATTAAAGTCTTCATTATCACCATCTATCCAAATCTCACTTTATACTTTAAGTTATTTATTTATTTATTTATTTTATTATTTTTATTTTTATTTTATTTTATTTATTTTATTTTTTATTTTTTTATTTTTTTATTTTTATTTTTTAATTTTTATTTTTATTTTTATTTTTTTATTTTATATATATATATTATATATATATAATATATATATATATTTATTATTTATTATTTATTTATATTTTATTTATTATTTAATTTTTTTTTTTTCAGGAGGATACAATGTAAATTTCGTAGTGGAATTTTCATTATAGATATACATATCACCATATCTACAACTTATGAATACATATTTTGTAGCTAGCCAAGGTCTACCAAGGATCAATGGATGGCCTCTTAAATTATTCCTTGGGGTTAAAATCATGAAATCTACAGGATGTTCCCAAGAGTCTAGAGAAACAAACACATCTTCTAATACTCCATCTGGTTTGATAAAAAAATCTATCTGCTAATTGTAATAATGTAGGAATATATTGAAGATTGGGAAGCTTAACTTGCTCCATTGTTTGTTTACTCAAGATGTTAATGGTTGATCCTAGATCAATCAAAGTGCTTGGAATCTCAATAACAATGATATGAATTTTCACAATGGGACTACCATGATCTAGAGATTTTTGAAAAATAGGTTTTCCCATCATGATATCAACAAAATTTCCTACCAATTGAATCTTCCTAATATATTTTCTTTTTCTTCCTGGTTTTCTAATGCGTAGCTCCTTGATAGTTTTTGCAAATATTGGTATTTCCTTTATAGCTTGTAATAAATGAATTTTAATGCAAATATTCTTAAGTTCATCTAGCATATCATAATCTGGTAAATCAATTTGTCTTTCTACTCCTTTATCATTTTTGAGCCTTTCAAGAAAAGGTGGATCTTGCAAAGAAACAAAAGGTTGTTCTACTAGAGGAACTGTAGGATCTTGCTTTATTTGCTCATCCTTTGATATATAGTAACATATTCCTTTAGAGGAATGTTTTATTGATCAATATTTTCATCTTTCTCATGAAATTCATCCTCTTTATATTTTTGGATGGTAGTTGTTGGTGATTATTTGGAAAACCCCACTAGATCTAAGTTGAACATCATTTAGACCTAATGGGGTAATCATACAAGCTTTAAATTTTGTCCTTTGACATTATAAATATCTTCTTGATTTTTATTGTTTGGATTTGGAAATGTTTGGGCAAGTAGTTGATTGGATTTTTGAGGAAATGGTAATGAAAGTTGTTGATTTGGATTTTGAAATTGAGAAAGTTGTGTTGGTTGAGAAGGATAATGTTGTGGTGGAAAAGAAGGATATGGTTGTTAGAATTGAGGATATTTTCCATAAGGATTTTGCCAAGCTTGAGCTCAAGTTGGATTTTAAGATTGTGGGGGCCAAGGTTTCCATGGCATGGATGTAATCCAATTATTCTATGGTTGTGCATATGATTGAGTATTGAAACCTTGAGTCATATTTGACAATTGATTTTGATATGTTCTTCTAGAAATAAAACAAAGAGATTCAACTTGGCTTGTTCCAACTTCATCTTGAAAAACAACTTTAAGACTACATATTGAAGGGCATTCCTTTGTGTTGTGATTTTCAACACATATGACACAAATTTCTATACTATCAAGGGGAAATTCTCTTAAGGCATGTTTCTTCCTACACTTGGGACAAAAAATATCTAATGAAACATTCTCGACTTTTGCTTGTTTTGTATCTTAATGGTATCTAGTTGTTCACTAAGACTCCCTAGAATACTTGTTTTGAAATTATCAAGAAAATTTCCTATTTCAACTCTACTTACTATTCCATTTTCATATTTATTAATTTATGACACCACAGGATCTCTCAGATATTTTCCAGTTCTAACCTTACCCCTTGAGATATGTTTACCTAAATAACAAATTTCTCCAAATTAAAGTTGTGAAACATCTCTCTTTCCCATTAAATTAAGAAGATAAATCCATTCATATTTCATGGATTTTAGTGTTTGATCATCCAAATTATACATCTTAGCTCTTTTGATGTTGCAAGCAAATATTTCAACTAGATCTTGAAAAATTTCATCCTCTTTTTGCATCATCTTAAAGAATTCATCCTTAAGGTTATGGGGCATACAATAATCTTTGTATTTTTCTAAGAACACATTTTTCATTTCATCCCATGTTCTAATTGTATGTGTTCCTAATCCCATAAACCATTTAATTGCACCATATTTAAGAGTTGCTGGAAACAATTTCAACTTTTGAGGATCAAGTAAGTAGTCATAGGTTCTACATAGAATTTCAAACTCAAAAAGAAATATTTTAGGTTCCTCATGTCTTAAACCATGGAAATTAGGGAGGATGGAGGGTGAGATGTTCTTTATTGTGGCTATGGTATCTTCATCAAATATTGGAAATCCATAAGGATTAGCTCTCCCCTAGCACCTCTACTACCTCGACCTCCACCTCCTCCTATATTTCCTCCTCTACCTCTTCCACCTCCAATCCTAAGTTCATGATTTATAGTATGTACTTATCCTTCTACTTCCCTTACCATTAATGATTACTAAGAGCTAATATAAGGTTCTATTTTAGGATTATCTATCTCTTCTTCTGGTTCCTCTACTAATGGTAGGTTAAAATAAGTTTCTTCTTTTTCTTCTTCTTCACTTTGAACCTCTAATTCTTGTCCTAGAAGTTGTTGTCCCATTGAAGAGAGGAAAATTACTCCTTCTATTGGGGATGTAGGTTCTTCAACTACAACTTCGGTAGAGGAAGTTGGTGAATCTCTAGGTGGGATTTTATATCTATGCACCTCAAGAAGTCGATGTCTACCTGCCAATGATGGGATGTGAGTATGGTTGGTTGGTGTGGCACTACGAGGTCTAGGTGGAGTGAGTGGTGATCTTGGACTTGAACTTCTACCTCTACTTACAAATCTACCCCTAGAATCCCTTTCTCTGAGCATAAATGCTTTTTTTTAATCATTTTTTCAATTTATTGAAATTAAAAACTCCTAAAAATGATATGCAAGAATGGAATCCTATATACACTTCCCCGGAAATGGCGCCAAAATGTTTGGTAAATTAATTGTTCTTAACTCTACTTCATTAATTGTCAACCATGATTTGTGTACTTGTGAATTGTATGTTCACTGTATATGTGAGGATTCTTCTAATTGATTCTAGAAATGAAAATAGTTCTAAGCATGGTCACAAATTGGAGAGTAATTACGCACATGTTATTTCAATCTAAAGCTATATTAAATCCTAATTAACCAAATTTAAATCCACTTCTTTGCAGAAATTGAAAATCTATCTTAAGTTGTAGAAATCAATTTTTCTTCTAATAGTATGGAAGGAAAATTCTTAAACAAAAACGATCTAATTCTATTTTGCAGAATTCAAAGCATTCTACACTAGCTTGAAAAGGGAAGCTCTTATACTAAATTGCAACAAAGAAATTCTAGATTAATTGAATGAAAGAGAAATTTCCATAAAAGGATCTGCTTGTAGAAAATGAAATGAAAATATTTACAACTTGAGAATGACTACTTGTGTGCGCATTTAGCCTCTAAAGAGTGTTTCATCAACAATTAAGAAATCAATTTAAGCTACGAAATGATTAAGTGCTGGAAAGAAGATGAATTCAATAATTGAAATATTTTTAATGGTTTTCTGTTTATGAATACTCTACAATCAAAATGATAATTGTCAGAAATGTGACTATAATGGAAACACATTCTGAAAGAAACTAGAATACTAAAGATAAGTAAAAATAAAACTATAAACAAAACCCCACAGCTTGACAGGGGGGCCTCCCAAGAGTGCACGACAGCTAGTAAGCACAAGATCTTCACACACACATTGAGAACAAAGTAACTTATATTAAGATGAAACAAAGTATATCGGTCTTCACAGTAAAACAACTATAAACTTTAATATTCGAAAAACTTATGTCTCAGGTCTCGGCTTACATCCTTTATAAAAATTTCATTAAACAATTTTGAAATTTTTATGCCAACACGACATGGGTTGTTTTGACATCTACAAGATAGATTCACTTTAAAATTAAATCTCTTTATGAGTTGTTACTAAAAGAGCAAGTCATAGAAGATTCATCTTGATGCAAAATCTAATAGTTGAACTAGACTTCAATCTCGCTCGCTTGATGTTGTTCTATTCCTCTGCTACTTTTACTTTATTGGTACACGTCGCTTCCAGAGTTTGACTTCTAGATCTCTCAATTACATGCACCATCTGTACAACTCAGAAAATTATACAATTGATAGTACACTGTCCCTGTGCTCTAGTCTCAACTAGGTCTCTCTCAGAATCAACATGCATGTGTTTCTGATGAGGGAATCTTGAGTTAACTAGAGTAGCACTAGCCAATGCATTAGTGCACCAATTGAATGTTAACTCACTATTAGTTCCTTAAACAATTTGGAACTAATTTAGCTTAACTTAACTCAATAAACTAAGTTATCTAATTACAACTCATACTTAACTCATCATGGACCCCTATAATATAGGGAGAATATATACATGACTTCAGAAAGACTTCCAACTAAAAATTCCTAAGCTAATTAAGTTAATTAAACTTAATTAACTATTTATAAGTTTCTATGAGAATAGAATTCGATTTTAATTCTCAGTTTAATTCAAGGACAAATTAAACTGGAATTTCTGGATTCTATTTTTATCATTTCTTGTTGCTATTTTCAACAAAATTCAATCTCTTTATGAGTTTCTACTAAAAGAGCAAGTCATAGGGTATTCATCTTGATCCAAAATCTAATATATGAACAAGTCTTAAATGTCACTCACTTGATGTTTCTCTATTCCTCTGCTGCTTTTATTTTATCGGTACATGTCGTTTTCAAAGTTTGAGTTCTGGATCTCTCAATCCTCATAGCTTGCCAAGTTGTTCTGATAGGTGGTTATCCATATATTGGACAATTGTCATCTCCATGTAGTATTCATCCTTTATTTGAAGTGCTACAACCTGTCTAACAATGAATATTGTTGCAGAAACAAATATTAGCTGTAGAATGTTTGTGATTCTGTCATTCTAAGAATAATTTCATTATAATTCATTAAGAAGCAAATATTCTAATTATGGATGATGAATACCTTTTTGATATTTTAACTTGACTTTGAACATGCTAAAATTGCTAAAAAATGGTGATAAGAAGGTGAAATAATGGGGAAAAAAGGATAGTAAAAAAGAAACAATTCCAGAATTCAACAACAATTTCGATATTACCTTCTTTTTCTTGGATTTGTGGTGATAGTTCAAACGCTACAAAACAAATTGACATATTTTGATGATCTTTAGTGGATTTTATAGGATATTAAGGATTTAGATGGAGCTTACATGGGATTTTTATTTTTCTCCCTTTTTGGTCTAGAAATTGGAGCTGCAGAGTAAACTTAAGGATTCAGATGGAGCTTACATGAGATTTTTATTTTTCTCCCTTTTTGGTCCATAAAATAGAGTTGCATAGTAAGGCATTGTTAGTTCCATGAAAAGAGAGTGGATTTAGGGTTAAATTGTGGGATATTTATTCATGTATTGGTGCAGAATGGTTTGATTATCATAAGGGTTTGCTAAACATTTAGGTAGAATGTGTGTATGTGATGGGTGAATTTCATACCTTAGCTCAAATTACTGTCCGCCGTGCACACTATTTTCCTTCATTTCCCACTATTTGATCTCCTTCCTTTCACACTATTTGATCTCCTTATTTGCATGCTATTTTCCTTGGCTCACCTCCATGGACATGACTTGTTAGCGCAACCTCAAAATATCGAGTTGAGGGAATGGAGAAGACAGTGGACAAACTGAGGTAAGTCAATGTGAATTTATAATGATGTAATTGTTTAAATTATTTCTTTGATTTTTCGTGGGGGTTTTTTTGTTTTTTTGTTAATTCAAAGCACATGAGACTGACAAGGACAAAGAGGCCTTGGATTCAATATTGGGAATAGAGGCAGTTAACAAACTTGAAGGTGTGGAATTGAAAACACTTTCTAGATACATAGAAAAATGATAAACTAAAACCATCGAAACATTGAAAGTACATCAACCATCTCAAAGGGAATCAACTGATTCCCCAACCACTCCTAGATTGAACATAAGATCAAGGAGTAAATCATTAAGAATAACCACTTATAATTTGAAATATAAAATAAATACTTCTAATGACCAATCCACTCCTGGAACACAAATCTCTTATTCCATGCCACATTATTTATCTTGCATTGGCAACCATGATACCAGGATAGAATACAATGTGGTTTTAGGAAAAATCCATAGATCAAATACTAGGAACGTTTTTGTGAATATGTTGAAGGATTCATGGCTTCAACGATTCAAATACCATCTCCATTTTACATTCTCAAATATACCGTTGCAACTACAAAAAACAATATTTCACGACATGCTAATTGGATTTCGCGTAAGTTGGTCCATAAAAAAGGTTATTTGCAAATTTTTGAGAACTGGAAGAGATTTAGGTGCAATCAAACAAAGAATATCAAAAATCCCCTCTTGAGAAAAGGCTAAAAATAAGGCTAATTGATGTAAGTATAAAAGTATAGAAAGAACTTGTAAAAACGTATGAGAAATTGGAAGAATAGAGGAAGTCCAGTGAGGAGAGTTTCTAGGTATTTGAATTTTCTCATGAGATTATATCAAATTTCTTAAGTGATTTTTATATTTTATCTATGCATAGTTAAATTCTATTAGTATATGTTTCAGGATAAGGCCTCCAAGGCTAGGCTTGCAAAATGAATGGCCATGCATCACAGTGCTCAAAAAGGTCAATAAGCCTTGATTTGTACTTCATAAGTATATCTAATAGTGAATGATAATATATCTATATATATATATATATTATATGTATATTTTATTTCCTGGAAGAAAGAAAATGATTTCATATTAATTAGTTTAACTAGTCCATGTGCCGTGTTTTGACAAGAGGAAAAATATGGTTGTCATCCAACAAAATTTGAAAAGGGCATGTTACAAAAAGAAAAAAAGTGGGTCAAATTTGTTATTTGGATGGAGAATGAAGCATTAATAGTTCAGTTTCAATAAGTTAGTTGTATATTGTTTTGTTTATATGTCAATTTTCATTTCTTGTGACATAGAGTAGAGGAAACATACCCTTGTTTTCCATATTTAGCCAATGAAAAATGTTGTACATTTTAATTGTAAAATTGGTTGGAAGATGGTTGGAACATGATAGGATAAATGACATAATCCTAGGATAATATATTGGTGGAAGTTGCCCATTATATTGATGGAATATTGCTTGTTAGCACACAATATAGCAGGGCCCTAAGGAAAGGAAAGCATAAGGGACTATTACTAGATTAAGTGAGAACACTGGCACAATGAACCATTATCACTTTAGTAAAGCTCCCCCTACTATTTTATATGGACTTTCACCAATGGGAGGAGTCCCGAGACCATGCTACCAAAATCATG
Organism: Pinus taeda; assembly: GCA_000404065.3. Classification (NCBI taxonomy): domain Eukaryota; kingdom Viridiplantae; phylum Streptophyta; class Pinopsida; order Pinales; family Pinaceae; genus Pinus; species Pinus taeda. Next base: position 12,144 of record APFE031019958.1, read on the forward strand.
GTTTCCATGTAGTGCCCTCCCTGAAGCTATAAGCCATTAGGGGAGATCCCACGGTACTAGGATTGAGGATTAACCCCACGTTTAAGGTGAGGGAATAAGACTACAGTCAAAATAATTCCTTTTTCCAAGTCACCCAACAATCCATGCCCAAAGTTCCCAAGGAGAAATAAGCATAAGAACCCGATTGAACAATGAAAAACATACATTGAGGATTGGATTTCCCACCTTCAAACACATGCTTTCGACAGAAGGGTGAGGGGACATACAACTGACTCAGGGAGTTGAGATAAAATGACACAATTCATCAAACAAACTAGTGGACTTCAAGGGTTTATGGCTCTAACTGAAGACAAATATGGGAGAAAAATTCTCCTTTGAGGTCACCCACTTTTGGTGGCTAAACTTTCCCTCCATATCTTGTGTTGTCACTGTAGATACAATTCCTCGATTGAAGGGAACTAGTGCCTAGAACATCCATAGAACTGTTTCAAAACTTTTAAGAGATTGTTAAAAAGTTATTAAAATTTGCCCAGAGGTGATATATTCCCTTCTGTAACAAAAAATGATCTCGGAGATGAATCTTTATGCCCAAATTGGCCTTATATTAGCAAAACTTTACTTATTTTGCTGGAAAGTAGAACTGAAAAGAGGTTATGGTTTATAACTTGGTCCCTTTGGTAATGATCCAAATTTAAAACTCTAAGATGAAATTTTGAATGATTTAGATTAAGAATTGAAGTGTAGAAGTAGCGGAAAGCCTATTAAGTTGTATTTGAATAGAACTTATTAAGATGCATTTGAATAGAACTTATAAGTATTCATTTTAACTAATAAAGATACATAAACTAAATTTGTAACTTGCTCAAATAAATATGCTACGATCATACACATGATCCAAAGAAGGAAAATGAATATGGGAAACACAACAGAAAGAACACATACTACAATGTACCAATACATACTAGAATCAATCTGGTGTCTTTTATTATTATCTTCAAGGAAGCAAAATTGACTACACAAGTACTCAAAATGCCAAAACTTTGAACCCTTGTCCAGTGGTTCTCATCTCTTTTAAATATTACATCAAAATTAGTTACAAAATTAACTATCAAAATATCTATAAATACTTAACTATTGGTTGCTAAAAAGTCTTTTACAACGTTACAAAATGAAATTTTCTCATTTTTGAGAAGTCTGATGACTAGTGGAACATTGACTTTGAGGATTTGTGCCTGCTTTCGCCATTTGAACTTATACTTCAATAGGAGTAATAAACATTTCATACTTCTTCCAAAGTTTTTCATCTGGGAGATTACATTGGATCATTGTCAAGAATGCAAATTTCAAATTTGAAAGCTTTGTATAATCAGGTTTTTCAACAAAAAGTGTCGCTTATCTGCCAAAGAAGTTGGAAGTCCCTTTGAAAATAATTCACTATAGTACTTCCCTTGATAATTGAATTCTTTTCATATGCTATATCTGATCTAATTTTAACAACCACTAGTTCCTTTTCATATAGTTCCCAACAAAGCATATTTACTTGCTAGTCCAAACAACTAGTTAGACCATATCTAGTCCTCTGGTCAAATTTGGAATCAAACAAAGACACTGACTTCTGAAACTCCTTTAATATGTTGTCAACTTGAATATGAAGTAGGTTTTTCTCATTCATTTTACTGATTTCCATAATTACTCTATCTCTTTCTATGATATCTAATTCCCTTAGTTCAATTTAAGATTTCCCATTTAAATATTTGACCATCCTTTTAGCCTTCATTGATTCTTTTTGTACAATTTTCTTTCATTCATCAATTCTTGATTGAGACCCATTCATCATAATCTTATGTTGAACAATTATATGAATAAACCCCCATTTAGAACACCTCTTGAATGATATCATCCCACACAATTTGTCTAGCTTTAATTAGAGAGCTATTGCCCTTCAATTTGGTTTTTAACTCCTTGATCTCATATTGTGTTTTCTTGTTCTTGGTGGTCAACTGATGATTGTTTTCTTTTGTTGTATTTAGCTGCATCTCCTTGATATCAAGCTATTCCTTTACTTGAGTTAGGCTATCCTAAATTTTCTTTAGTTTGAACTATGAAATTTTGAGTTCTGTCATAAATTTTGTAAGCTTATTTGAGGGTTCATTTGATTCACTTGGGACCAAAATAGTGAAAACATGGCTTTCGATTGATGGTTGTAAGGCCTACACTTGTTTATGCAATTTTTTTTTTCCCACTATCTCTCTCACGAGAGCTTTCGTCTCTTTCTCAACTTGAGCATGCTCAGTCCTAGGCATTTTCAACTTCTTCCTTAATGACAACATCTATATTCCATGTTTAACAATAGGGCTTTGATGGCTTCCATGTCTTCTGGATTTATTCCCAATCTAACAACTAGCTTCTTATAGTCCCGATTTTGAATATGTAATGCTCTAGTACTTGCCTTTTCTTGCTTGACTTGATTTGGAACTTTCTCCAAAAAAAATTTTGAAAGAGATTTTTCTCAGGTCACTAGAGAGAATTTCCACTGCTTGTTTATGCAAATTAATCTTGTCAGGTAGTGGGATGTCATCTACATTTATGGATAGATCTACTATTTGAAAATCAGGTCCTGAAGGAAGAGACTGAACAAATAGATGCATAAGGGACAATTTTAATTGGTTCCATTATAAATGCATGGTTTTAATAAAAACCATTAACCACTTCTAAGGGGTCCCCATGGTGGTTTGTGAAAAATGGAGGGGATCTGTTGGAATGAATTGTGGCCGTTGTTTTGGAGATGGGTTGTTTATCCATCCTACTTTCTGATGGATCTTCATCGCTTAAATTTTGATTGCTTTAGCTTGTTGGAAAGCCTTTGATTCCTCCAGCTGATTCCAATGGGCGACAATTTGACCCCAAACATGTGTGCAATTTAATTGCCAATTTATAAAAGTTTCAGAACCACTTTTATAAATTATATATATCATAATTATGATATATATTATAACGTAATATAATAATTTAATAATATAATCATATAATAGATATTAATATTAATATGTTATTGATATTAATATTAATATATAACTTTGACATAGTTTCTATATTAGTTTTGATTGTTTTGAAAGGTTGTGGGCTTATTTTGAGGTTAAGTTTTGAACAAAAAGTTTGGTGAGAAAAAAATGTGGCGTAACCTTCATGAAGGAGACCAAGGATACATAGGATCGACATCGGGGGCTTCTGAGGATTGAAGATGTTATTTCCATAGTAGAAATTGCAAGGGCTTGAGGCCAAAGAGAATTCTAATAAACTCAGCGAAAAAACATTGTAGAGACTATGGACATGTTGAAGGCAGAAATGAATATCATCCATTAGTAAGTTATTCATTATATGTCTTTGTATTGTAGACTATTTTGTAAATATTTATACGTATATTGTATTTTAGATTGTATGGCTTTGTATTGTAAATTTATTTTCTTTCTATTGTAAATGTATTTTATATTCTTTTGGTAGGTGTTTGACCTATGTTGTTATCTTGATGTGGAGAAATACTATTTGATTATTTTCGTTAGGGTCGTTAAAGGGGTTTATATCGAGTTAGGGGTTAATTACTTTATGGGCTTAGGATAAGGGATTATTGTTTAAGGGGTTTAGGGTTTAGAGGTTAAGGTATAGGGGTTAAGGGCTTAGGGGAATGGGGTTGAGGTGTTAGGAGGTTAATGTATGTTTAGGGGTTAATTAGACCTTAGAGGATTTAGAGGTTAATCATGGAATTTATATGGAGCATTATTAATATGTTTTTAAAGTATATTATGCATATAAATTTAAAATATAGACATAGTGAATACATTTTTATAGGAAAGAGAAATAATTATGTAATATATTGTAATAAAACTTTATAAGACAAAATAATAAAATATAAATATCATTAGAAAATTAACTAAATAAAAATTGAATTAAAATAATTTATTATAAAGAAAGATGATTGGAATAAGATAAAGGGAGTCCATTTTACTAATTTAAGGTAATATGATAAATTAATAAAAAACAATTTTTTTAATGAAAAATAATATATATATATATATATAATATACTTTTATTATTTTAAAAATGTTAAATAATAAACCACAATTTTATTAAAAATATTATGTTCCTAACCACTATATATTACATTCATAAAAGAAACTATTTCTCATTTTTTAAGGAAAAAATATGGGACACAAGACTTGCACTTGGTGTTTCAAAATGTTTTAGGTAATAATGAGCTTTTTAAGCTCAAGCGATTTAGAGTGAAGAATTCTCTATATAAATCTCTTTTTGTGATAATTAAAGGGTCTCATTTGTTGTAAATTGCGTGAAAACAAATTGAAGTAATATCAAAGATACAATAGTTATAGGAAAAAGGTAGATTAATGAAATGTTTGATAAATCATCAATGATTATTTTTCCAAATTTATCTTACTTATTCTCACCCATGCAAGGTAGAACATTCCATTTTGAATATCCTTTGAAGTAGGAACACTGTTTTTATTCTATAACATTCACTTACCACTAAGTATAAAGGAGTGAATTTTTGACATTTTGGTCAAATAAACTAAGTAGTCAAAAAGAAAGAATACCCCATTTTGTGTAGAAGGAGAGATATTTGACATTGTGCCTTAGTAAAAAAGGGTTTCTTATAAAAAATGTATTTAGTGGATTCCCTACCATTTGCCTAAAGAAAAAAGTGCAATCCCTTTGTTCAAGCTTAAACAAGTATAACACCATCCATCTAGACAATGCCTGTGCAATGTTCAACTCATGTCAATAGTTAGTGCACACTTTTGTTGACAACCTCCCTCACTTTGGTTGAGTTTGTACTTCTACTTTGGTGAGTTTTCTTGACTGTCGTATTTTGCACACTTTCACTTTCACATTCAAGGTTGTCGTTTTGGCTTGCTTTCACTTTAATAAGTGGCATTTTCATGTTATCTTCGCTCTGTCATGTGCCACTTTCAAGGTCGTTCACATGTGAAATTGTCATTTTCATGTCTTCTTACAATTGCAGGTGCCACTTTTAAGTATGTTCACACCTATATGTGTCACACCTTTGCATATCACTAAAGCTAGTTCTAGTGCACTTCTCTGTATTAAATACTCTTAGATATCATTAGTATATGTGCTAGACACATTCCTACAACTCACATGTTTTGATTGTTCCTAATTTTTTTCAACATAATCTTAAACACCTTGCTAAATTGCACAAGCTTCATGATCACATTAATTTATTGTATTTGTTTCTTGCTCTCACCCAAGCTCATGGTTTCTAACCCATCCTCTTAAAACTTTTGGTATCTAAGTGAAATTAAAAAAGAATATGACATTATAATAATGAATTGAAAATAATATCAATATGTTTTTTTTATTATGGTTATGAATATATATCTCAAAAAGTGTGTTACTTCCTACATGTTAAGAAAATAAACACCTTTCTTATATTTTTTAAACATATTCTTAAATATATTGATAAATTTCACAAGCATCATCATTGATTTGTTGTCTTTGTTCCTTGGTCTCACCTAAGTTGTATTTCTCTATGTTTTTGTTGTCATTTTTTCCTTATATATTATATTTGAAAATGATTATTATATCGAAGTTTCAATATTTGCTATATATACGAATAACTTTATTTATTGTAATCGTATGGTATCCTCCCTTAGGGCATTGTTTGACGAGGAAGAGGTGGTTGTAGTACAAGAACTTGTTCAAGAAAATGGATCAATTAATATTGAGGATCAAGCTAATGATCCTATGGAAGAAGGTAATGATGTTGATAACATAGTTGAAGAAGATGGGACAAATAGATTGATCTAGGAGACATTTAATAACATTGGAACGGATGATGATGGAAACCAGTATGATGAACGTTCTTTTGATATAATTGTACTTGAGAGGCAAATTAAACCTCTTTATGAAGGCTAAAAAACATCTCTTCTCTATGCTTTATTATTGTTTGTCAACTTAAAGGTGGTGAAAGGTTTGTCAAACACGTGTGACACAACTCCTAAGGTATGTAATATATTTTGTGACATTAGTACTATATACATGATAAAGTAGTTATTTTTTCCTTTGCTTTTAATGTTAGTATGTTGATAATCATTTAATTAATTTGTAACATTTGGATGCAATATGTATGAATAATATTGTTTAGTACATTAACCAGTACTACCTTTTTTTGATGTTGTAGATTATTAGGTGAATTTATGTTACCACCAACAAATGTTTTACCTCGTACATACTGAGATTTACATGCCATTGTGAAAGATATTGGAATGGAGTATTAAGCTATTCATGCATTCCCTAATGATGATATTATCTATTACAAAGAACTTGCATTGAAAGACAAATGCGCAAAATGTGATGAGAGTAGATATCAAACCGATAAAGTAACAAAAAAGGTGCCTCGCAAGATTCTTTGTTATATTCCCATAATTCCATGTTGACAATTGTTCAGGTGCAAAAGAATAACAAAACTTATGGATTACCATGCAATGAATAGAAGTGAAGATGGTGTTCTTCGAATGCTTGCAGATGTATCTACATTTAGGAATATAGAGGAAAAGTGGCTATATTTTAAAAGAGAACCTTGTAATCATATGATTTCATTAGCAGATGATGGTGTCAATCCATTCGGAGATCCTAGATCTACTTACTTGGTGTGGCACGTTTTTGTTATCAACAATAACATTCCTCCATGGAAGTCAATAAAGAGGGAGCACTTAATGTTGACAGTGATTGTTCCAGGTATTAATTTGTTTATAATAATGTTTTTTAAGAAAATAAAATCTCATTTGTCTTGTTTGTTTCATAATTATTTCTTATGTTTTTTGGTTTAGTCATATATGGTCAATTTAGCCTTATAGTTATGTCATATAATTTTTTTATTTACTCATATATGTAGTAATTATGTATTATATGTTCAATCAATTAGGTAAGTATCAAGTCAAATATATGAATATATATATCAAGCATCTTATCAATGAGTTAGTGGAGTTATGGAATGGTGTCACTATGTATGATATCTCTAGACCAGTAGATGCAAAAAGGGAATTTGAATTCCATGCAATGCTTGTATGGACAATTCATGATGCCCCAAGGCTAACACATTTGTATGATATATTATAACATTACCCTGCACTTTAATAATGTTTAATTTTATGAATTTCATTTCATGTATGTTTTTTGAGTAGTTCGACCTTCATTGTACATACTTAGAATAATTGATATAATACTTATTCCATCTCTTCAGGTCTTCAAACAAAGGGTAAATTTGCTTGTCTAGTTTGCGGTCCTAAGATGAAATATCATTGTTAAAGAAGCTCAGGAAAGGAGGTGTTTGATGAGTATAGGCACTTCCTTTCTAACAACCATAGGTACCAAAGTACCAAAAAACATATTTTCAATGGGAAAGAAGAGACTAAATTAAGTCCACAGAGAATGACACCTCGTACATGGAAGTTGCAATATAATAGAGTATCTCAAGGTATGGATCAAATTGTCTATGTATCAATATACATGATATGTTTGGATTATTTTATAGGTTTATGGAATTTTCTTTACTATGCTAATTTCCAGGTTATATTTTTGTTATAATATATTTAACTATGATTCACGTTGTAGGTAGCCAAGGCATTAATAATAGGGAACTTCCATGAGGAATGCAAATTTATCCTGAGAAATTCAACACACTCTCCTACTATGAACACCTATAAATTGTTAATTTGTTTGATACAATGCACATCTGGAATAATGTAACAAAGACCTTATGACGAATATTAGATGGAAGGAGAGACAAATAAAAAATTGTCAAGATTTGTAGTTACTTTAAGGAGGCCAACCATGCATTGCAAAGTGCTACTCATTCAAATAGAGATGTAGGTGACCAAAATATAAGCACCCTTCCATGGTTATTGATAGAATAACAAAGCAAGGATGTTAAAGTATTAGAAAAATTAAATTTCCAACTAGATTTTATTCAAACATAAAGAATATCTTAACAAATAAAGGTGAATTAGGTGGGGCAAAAACTCATGATTGGCATGCATTCATTAAGGTAATTATTTTGGAGTATATATTTATACATTTCTTGAAACATCTTGTTAATTAGTGTTTTTTCTACTAATTTGGAAAAAAATAACGATATACCATTATTGTTGTTACAATATGTTCTACCTCTATCTCTCCAAGAAAACTATGACAACAATTTCAAACAAGTTATATATGATCTTGGAAAATACATGAGGTAAGTGGATATTTATGTGCAAAGTGTAATTTTTTCAATAAGTTGTTGTGTCACATATTTTTTACTACATGTGTTTTACTTGTCATCATGTACTATATACTTTCTTTTGTTAAAATTTGTGATTTTATTGCTTCATTTGTATATGGTTGTCATCCAAAGAAATCGATAAAGAAGATATAAAGTATTAGAGGAAACAAATTCCTCGTATAATGTGTTAAATGCAGAAGTATCTACCTCCAAATTTTTTCAATGCACAAGAACACTACCTCATACACCAAGTTGAAGTGATTGAAAAGTGTGGACCTATACACACAAGATCAATATGGATGGTTGAGAGGCACTTGAAATCATTGAAGGATTTGGTCAGACAAAGAGCACATCCTTAGGGTTCTATGGTAGAGGGATATACGGTATATCAAACCAAGGTTTATATTCATCAATATAGTCTTGCAATAGGAAAAAATATTAATGTATTGTATCACATTTGGGATGTCAACTCCATGATCAAATTTGAAGGGGAGCACCTATTGGGGAAAGGTAGAATGAGGAAAGTGAGATGTAAGTAGATAATGGAGATTTATAACACATTTTACTTTTTGGTTTTTGTGTATATTGTACTTATATAATTTTTAGTCTTCCTGCATAATCCATTATTATGAATGTATAACATGGTAACTAATTATATATATGTGAATTGTTTTAGTTTAATACAACTAGTTGAGAGTAGGATGCAATACATTTATACATTGTGAACAATCTTGATTGGATGAAGGTATAGATTTAATGATGAAAACAAGTTAATGATAGTAGGTTATCATGGTATGGTGTGTCTACATTGGTCAAAGAAGCTCACCGTAGTAGAGATACCAATCTTACATAGAGGGAAATTGATTTAGAATATGGTTTAAAAGGTTATTAGGAAAACATATTCACCCATACTAAGTTTTTTTTACAATTATATTGATGCATATGATTTGTTTTTTTCTTAATTTGCAAATTTTGTAAATATAAATACATTTATCAATTGAAAATTCACTTTTGTGTGTGTTTGACATATTGCAATTGAAATACCACAACAAAATATATTATGATGGCCACAAATTTCACATCAAAAGGTTGGATGAAAAGATGAAATCTTATGATAGTGGGATAACTCTAGTATCAAGTTATCAAAGTGGCCTTTAAAGGTCACATACATCTAGAAGTCTCCGACAATCAATGCTATGGGTATCTAAATGATATACTTGAGTGTGACTTTAAATCTTTCAAAATAGTTGTGTTTGATGTCACATGGTTTAGGCTACAAATCCATGAACATGACCCTGATAGAACTATTATTGAGCATGCTAACATATTTACAATGGTTGATACAAGGAATCTTGAGTTAGGATTAGAGTCATTTGTTCTTCCAAGTCAATGAGAATAGGTATTTTACGTAGACGTTCCAAGTAAAGTGAGTTGGACATATGTTGTTAGATATGATCCAGATGAAGGCCCATAAAGTATAATGTAGCAGAAGAATATGAAATTGAAGAAGAAAATATTGTAGAGGAGCAAGGGGTTCATATAGTGTTATACAAAGATGTAGAAGAAGTTCAAGTAATATATGTTAATCAAGACAATGTTAGTCCTGATGAGCTAGATGATATTGGCGTTGTGTTGGACGAAGAACTTGAAGAAGTTGAACCAAATGTAGAAGATCATGCTCCAAATGATGATATCGATGATAATGATGATGCTGATATGGCAAATCCTTTGAACATGAATTCTGAACTGGATGATACATATGATGAGTTGGATGAGGAAGAAGATTAATTATATCAAAATATTAAAAAGTACGAGGTATGTATTTATATGTTTTCAATTGTTTTTTTCTCTTTCATTCACCTTAAATTTTTATTTCCCTAGTTTTTATGTTTAAATTTTACTGTGTTTCTTTTAAATATATTATAGTATATAGATTGGCTATTGGGGAATTAAGAGTGATGGGGGGGAGGAGCCATATCAGCTTCCATCTTAACATCGCTTGCCTTGTTCAGTAGAGAATATAATATACTTGAAATGAAGAGAAGCTCATTTATGTTGATACCATCATTTCCAAATTTAAATTTGGTTTGTTAAGCAGACGTATCAAGCGAGTTGGGTGATGAGTGAACTAGGTGACATGTCGGTCGTGAATACATATGAAATAAGAAAGGACATGACATGTGAGCATTCTAGTGAATGATGACATATGAGTGAAGTAACTAGTGGGAAAAGTCATAGCATGATGTGCATGACATGGCCAACAACCGCACCTAGGGTGCCCATGGGGGCGACCCATGCTAGGCATGCCAAGGCGCCCATTCAGAAGGTGCACCCATGTGATGAGTTGGTGGGTCAGCCTAACTTGGAAAGGGGTGCCATCACAAAAGAAGTAAAGTTGACTCATGACTACCCATGAACACAGTTCCCATTTTTCATAATTGATTGATTATGAAAAATGGTACTAAGAAATGATAACATTTTGTTGTCACTGATGAGATAATGATTTGTGTTGACTAATTTGCATGGCAGCGCGAATGCCTGCACAAGGGCGGGGCACCCAGGCACCCATAGGGGTGTCCTGTGATGGACATGCCAGAGAGCCCACCCGGTAGGGGCATCCATGTGACGAGTTGGTGGGTAAGACTGAATTGGAAAGGGGCATCCACACAAAGAAGTAAGGTCGACCCATGACTTCCCACGAACAAAGTTCCCACAAGGGGGTCTCATAATGATTTTTAGAAAATTGAGTAAATTAATGTTTAGGTGTTAAAAGTCAGTTTATAATTGATTGATTATGCAAAATGGTAATAAAAAATGATAATAATTTTTTTTCATTTATGAAATAATGATTTGTGTTGACTCAAAGTGGTGAAAAAATGAAGTATGAACTGAAGTGACTGTGGGGTGTCGCATGCACAACATGCAGGTGAGTGACTAAGCACCCACGGGAAAATTCGGTGTGCACAACGACCAAGACGATGGGAAAACCAAATGAGCGAAGTGAATCAAGGGCATCATGTGCATGACAAGGGTGCGTGCCCTAGGTGTGACCACACAAAAGTGGGGCACCTGGGAACCTAAATACAACTTGAAGAACACAACAACAGACAGACGAGGTGGGCACATTAGGTGCACTGGGCGAGTTTGGCGATGGGTGAAGTAGGCAACATGGTGGTCGGGTAGATGTGCAAAATAAGCAAGGACAAGACGTGCGAGTGGTTGGGTGAATGATGACATATGAGTGAAGTAACCAATGCTGATGAAGACAAACTGAGTTACCCCAACTGCAATTAAACTAGGATTAAAAAACCCACAAATCTGTTTTCCTCATCAACTTCAACTATATTTCATAAAACATTTTACATATGCAATCAAGAAGAGAATATGTTGGGTCCCTATAATACTAGTGATTACCCCATTACTATTGTAGTTGTACCCCTTATTAATATTGTTGTGCCCCTATTGTCCCCATATTGTTATTACTGTGCCCCATAGAATCCCTCTATCATTATTTTTGTGGCTTTATATTATTATTGTTAGGTCGGCTGGGTTATATTTGACTCCTTAGAATCCTAATATATAGAAAGGAGGTTTAATCATTTGAATTCATCCAAGAATTGTTCATGTTATGTAATGTAAAGAGGTTGCCCCCTCGAAGAGGCTGAATTCTAAGGTGTTGATCTATCTTTTCTATCTTTTCTTGAGCTGGTTTCATAACATTTGGTATCAGAGCTTTGGATTCCAGGGTTTCGGCGCTCCAAACTGGTCATCGTGGAATTTTCGCTATAACATTTTTTCTGAGACATTTCAGAAGCTAACAAAAAGACCCATTTGAGAAGACATCGTATTGAAGCGCAGGTCCGAATTTCAGAGCTTTTTGCACTATATTTTCGGAGATATGAACTGAGGAAGTTGGTCCTTTTGCATAATCCTGAATTACATTCAAAACAGGTGACCTGGGGAAAATCGTCATAACTTTCTCTCTGAGCATTAGATTGAAATTTCATAAAACGGTACAGAAAGAGGACGGTCTGCAGTTTCTTGTATATATTTTTCAGAGCCAAATGTCAAAACAAGGACACGTGTCATGTCGTACAAGTTCGCTCTACTGAATTAGTCTATAATTAGGTCACTGTGGGAGATTTGGCATAACTCTTCATTGGAGAATCCAATTGCGGTCAGACTGGTGGCATTTGAAAGAGGACACAACAGGCTATCGTAGGTGGCAATGTTAGAACTGGATGATCTAAAATTACAGAGATACAACAGAGGCAATATCGAGCTCCTACAAAGTGAAAAACGGTGTGTATATTTTTTAAATGTTTGCTTAAGCTTGGTTTGAAAAATTATTTTGAAGCAATTCAAAGGGCATAGTGAAGCATTATTATCGGTAATTGATGCCCCGAATAAAGAAAATGGAAACACCTAGTAGGCGATCTGAAAGCTCTAGCATGACTCATGAAGAAGAGGAAGAAATGCAACATGATATATGAAAATTACGAGACCAAGTGCAACAAGTGTCACTTGCACAAAAAGGAACAATATCTAAGATGGATTGTTTAAAGAAAGGTGTAGAAGCTAAGATGAATGACGTGGAAGATAAGATGGATGATTTCAAGATAGATTTGAAGACAGACATGGAAGAATTGAAGAAGTTGCTACAGGAAAGGGTCACTAATGGTGAAAGGGTAGTAAAGGAAACTCATGATGAGAACAAAAGAAATGTTAATCATGAATCCATAGACTCTATTGCTGGATCGAAGAACCACCATATTCCAAAAATCGATATGAGGAAGTTTGATGGCAAGGATCCTACAACATGGATATTACAGATGGAGCAATTTTTCGATCTCAATAATGTGCAAAATGCACAAAAGGTACGTATTGCAACTTTATATTTGGAACCAATCAGTTTGTATGGTACAATGGCTTTGCTCTCGTAAACAATTTATCACTTGGGCAATTTTTACGGAAGAATTGATAGCACATTATGAGGATACAAAAAGCAACACTTTTTTTAGCCAATTGATAAGTCTCAAACAAAAGGGTTCAATAATGGAGCACATTGAGGAGTTCCAAAAATTGAACATAAGGGTAAAAGATATTCCAGAGGAGCATAGGATTGATGTGTTCATAGGGTCTTTAAAGGATAATATCCAACATGATGTTCGCCTTTGGGAACCTGATTCATTAGAGAAGGCATTCAGGTTAGCAAGAAAAATGGAAAGCAAAATTATGGCAACCAGAAGCATACCACTCACATCTATAAAGACAGAAGTGTTGTTGCCGCTAGTCTTCCACAACCTATAAGGTTGACACCACAAAAATTGGAAGAAAAAAGAGCAAAAGGGCTTTGTCACAGTTGTGATAGAAAATACATAAAGGTCATAAGTGTGCTGAGAAGAAATTATTCTACATAGATTGTGAAGAGGAAGAAGAAAAGGAGCAAGAAAGGTCAAAAGAAGAGGATATACTCTAGGAACAAAGCCTAGATGAAGAACAATGAATCTGACCATATCTTGTAATGCATTGGCGGGAATTACCACTCCTCAAACCATCAAGATAGAAGGACAAATCAAGAAGAAAAAGGTAATAGTGTTGATTAATTCAGGAAGTACTCACAATTTTATTCATTGTAAGGTAGCAAAAGAATTGAATTGCTTCCTATATCCAGCACCAGAGTGTCAAGTGATGATTACAAATGGAGGAACAATAAATTGCTCTGGAAAGTGCCATAATATCAAGCTATCCATGGGAGAATATGTATTGACTAGACTAGTGCTTTCCATTCCAATGGGAGATGCTGATGTTGTACTAGGAGTCCAAGGGCTACAATCCTTGGGTACAATAGCTTTTAATTTTCAAAAAAATTTAATCAAATTTTCTACAGAAGGAAAGGAAGTTGAATTAAGGGGTATTACACGGAAACCAGGAAAGATAATCAGCTCTAATGGTATGACAAAGCTTCTAAAAAGGAACAAAGAGGTGTAATTGCACAATTATGTTCGCTAGATGTTTCCACATCGGAATCATCTATTTATCCAGATCTCCAAAAAGTCCTGGACAATCATTATTTGAGACTCCCAAAGGTCTCACACCTCTGCATGATCATGATCATGCTATTCATCTAATTCCAGGAAGTGTTCCTCCAAACATCAGGTCGTACAGATATCCCTATGTCCAAAACAGTGAAATTGAACGTATGTTTGCAGAAATGCTAGAGGCTGGTGTATAATTCAACCTAGTCAAAGTTCTTTCTCTGCTCCACTAGTATTGGTGCACAAGAAGGATGGATCATGGCGCATGTGTCCGGATTATAGGGAGCTCAACAAGCTCACTATTAAAGAAAAGTTTCCCATTCCTGTCATTGATGAATTACTGGATGAATTGCATGGATCAATTTACTTCACCAAGTTGGATCTTCGTTCAGGATATCATCAAATTAGAATGAAGACTGAAGACATTCCAAAAACAGAATTTAGAACTCATGAGGGTCATTATGAATTTTTGGTCATGCCTTTTGGCCTTACCAATGCACCTTCAACATTTCAAGGTTTGATGAATTCAATTTTCAAACCATTCCTTAGAAAATTTGTGTTAGTATTTTTTGATGATATACTAATCTACAGCAAGTCTTGGAAGGATCATGTTGAACATGTTGACAGGGTGCTACAACTATTGGAGGAGAAACAATTATATGCAAAAAGATCCAAATGTTTCTTTGGAGTCCAAGAGGTGGAATATCTGGGTCATATTGTATCTCATGAAGGAGTTAAGGTAGACCCTAGCAAAATTAAAGCCATTAAGGAATGGAAAATCCCCACATCCATAAAGCATCTGCGAGGATTTCTCGGGTTGACAGGGTATTATGCAAGTTTGTTAAGAATTATGGGAGAATAGCAGCACCTCTAACAACATTATTGAAGAAAGATGCATTTTCATGGACTCCAGAAGCAACAAGGCCTTTGAACATCTTAAAGAGGCAAT